>JAECUM010055447.1:0-16021 GCA_016617855.1 Megalonaias nervosa | reverse complement strand
ATATATATATATATACAGTATGATTTCCATGGGGGCCACGTGACCCCTTGGCCTATGCTGCGGGCACCCATGCTTATGCATCAGTCATTGTATTTTCTCACCAACAATTATTAATTTTTGTAAAAACAAAATGGCAATACGGTATTTTCGAAATTTTTTACAAACGTAAATCTTCTTAGTATAAATTTTATGTCCGATACTTTAATGAATTTTTCAAAATACAAAGTGATATGTACCAAAAATTATGATACATTTAAATAATTATTTTGATAACTGGATTGTGTACGAAAAATTAAAGAGTACAAAAATATACATGAAATACGGTAAAATGATGAGCTTGTATCCATATACACACGTGACAAAGCTTTTCTTGGATCATATATTTATCCACCTGCAACCACCATTAACTCTTATTCACTATTCTGCTTGCGACTAATATATCAATATCAAATAACAACATTTAAACAACATTTAAACAATGACAATTTTGGATCACAATAAAATTAACTTCACAATGACAAAAATTGGCAATCATAATTACACAGCACATTTTCTTCAGAAATAAAAGAATTGCAGCTGGAAATAAGCATGTAAATAATCCCTGCATGAAAGAATAAGTGAAAGATATATATATATATTTTCCTTAAATGATGTTATCTATTATAAATAATCATTCTTCATCACTGACATTTTTGCTATCAGGTTACAAATAAAAATTATATCATTGATGAAATGTGAAAAATTTATATTTCGATGGAGTTTGGAGACATGCCAACGGTTCAACCCATGAAAAGAGATATGCAGCCTGTTCACATCAAGTAAACAATATATTAATCATGAATTGTCTAGTTCGTTGTAAGGAACAAGTCAGTCCACATTTTAAACAAAACAAGAGAGTTCTCAAGGTATATGTACAAAAGAGAATTTAATATGCTTTTTTAATTACCTTTATACATGGTTTGCCACTACTAAGTCCACATTCTTCAACTGCTCCAAGCTTGTAATTTATATCTGGATCTATAAGAAAAGATA
Source organism: Megalonaias nervosa (assembly GCA_016617855.1). Classification (NCBI taxonomy): domain Eukaryota; kingdom Metazoa; phylum Mollusca; class Bivalvia; order Unionida; family Unionidae; genus Megalonaias; species Megalonaias nervosa. Next base: position 14,989 of record JAECUM010055447.1, on the reverse strand, counting down.
TAAAAGCATCTTCAATTCTAAACTTATACATACACTATCTGAAACCAACATCTGTTAAATCACCCTTTTGTCTCTTAATCTCTTTCATGCATATATTTCATGTAATAAAATCATGAGATTGACTTAAAACTAGAATGTCGACAAAATGGCAAAGTCCAATTAAAATGGACACGAGTAATTTTAAGTCAAATTTAAAACCTAAGACTGTGATTTAACCTGTGCATAACTTTTATCTTTTTATGTTTGACAAAATGTTTCTTTAGCAAATCTGAATTCATAATTTCTTGTGATGTATTGTCATGTTTGAGATGAGAAATCTGAATACACTATATTAGATGGATGTGAATGACAGATCAAAGTTTTTGACAACACATACTGTAAGCAACTGGTAATCAGTCATAGGATATTAAATCTTGTTATATTAAATTAGTTTTGATTAGTTTTTCTATTTAAGTATCACAAATAATTATCTTAACAATGTAAACTTCAATGGTGATCAAATTCACACAGTATTTGGAGGGTGTGTATGACTATCTATACAGGTGTCACCAACTTAGACTGTTATAACCTGATTCTTTGGGAACTGTACCTAGTCACAGTCAGCAAGTTAACGGCAACTTGATTCTCTAGTGAACAGTGGTGCAATTAATTTCAGAGATTGGCTTCTCAGTCTCAGTCAAGATATTTGCTCGCTACTCACCATGAATGAATTTGCATGCTGAATTTTTCTGGCTCACAAATTTGCATATTATTGTAAAAATGTATGATATATGAGATTTGGTCAAAAACTTCATAACATGTCTTGAAAAGGTTTTCAGCAGAGATTAGAACTGTTGCATATGTAACTAGTCAAAAAATCACATAATATAATTCTGTCATTACTGCATGTGAGGCTACACATTGCCATTTTGAATATTTTCTGCAATAGTTAAATTTAATCCCAATTCCAGCTAATCTGCATTTATAATGGCAATACATATCGATAGAAAAACTTAATTGTTCTACAAAATTCATTAACTGTACACAATATTTTGACATCTCCCTAACTAGAATCTGGAAAATTACACCCATTGGTAAGATTGTCTGGTAAAATATAGAAATATACTTACATTTCACTTTTACAAAGGTATTAATATCTAAGTCATCAAGATTTATGCAAATCTTTCCTTGTCCACTGAGAGTAAAAGACCATGTGCTGAAGGAGAGCAGACCCTTTGTGTAGTTATAACAGCTATCAGATCCTACAAAAATGATATTTGTTTATGTGTCTATTAATAACAGCTTTAGTTCCTTTCTCTTTACAGCACAATTATTATTATTATTATTATTATTATTATTATTATTATTATTATTATTATTAAGAAGTAGAAGAAATGAAGAAAAAACATACTTAATACATAACCCTGTCAGTTCATGGAAGAAACCTCCTAATTTTACTAACATATTGTGGATCTTGTATCAATTAGAAATGTATTTATGGAGCTGAAATGGCCCATTACAGTGCTCAAAAATCTGGCTGGTTGTTTGATTATTGCATTGTTTCATTGTGTCATCTGTCCTGGGATAATAATTCTCATTTGCAGAAAATTAAACCTTTCAATGAAATTTCAAAATGAAAGATCATGCATTCTTTAATTTGCTTGTTTAGTTTTGATTTCATTATTCAACTGACGCCAATAGGGGAGATCATTGGAAGCGTATTAGCCAATACTTTACAAGAAAGCCAGATTTATATACTGTTTGCGTCTTTAACGTTTGGTCATTATGATGCTGCTCCACTATGGCTCTTGCAATCATTTGAACACTACCAAACGTTCCCGGGACATAAATCTTCCTTAGGACAAAACATTCTTCTTAAATGAAGACTTAAACTCTTAGCTAACTCTTAAAATACTCTTCTGGAGTTAAGAGCATTTCCGAGCATTTGAAATGCCTTTCAATAAAAACCAACGTTAGTCTTATGTTTGAAGAGTTATGAGGTAATTTGTCAACTGACCCGATTTGGGAATATAATTGTATTACGTTTGTAAGAATTACCAAAGGACAGTTGAAAATTGCTCTTGCTCTGCTATAAAATTACCAGAATATTTAGCTTTTGAAGACGTTAACAATATACATATCTTTCTTTCGAATTTTACTTCTTGTAACGTATTTGTAAATGCTTTTCGCTAAATATATAAATGCTCTTCAAGATTTACGAACGTTAGGGAAATTTGGAAGAAAATTAGGATAAATCCTAACTTTTGTCACATCCCTGATCTGTTTTGATTTGATAATTCAACTGACGCCAATAGGGGAGATCATTGGAAGTGTATTACCAGTACTTTACAAGAAAGCCAGATTTATATACTGTGTGTGTCTTTAAGGTTTGGTCATTATGATGCTGCTTCACTATGGCTCTTACAATCATTTGAACACTTCCAAATGTTCCCGGGACATAAATCTTCCTTAAGACAAATAATTCTTCTTAAATGAGGACTAAAATTCTTTGTGAACTCTTCCAATCCTCTTCTGGAGTTAAGAGCATTTCAGAGCATTTGAAATGCCTTTCCACACAAATCAACGTTAGTCTTATGTCTGAAGAGTTATGAGGTAATATGTCAACTGACCCGATTTGGGAATAGCATTGGAAGACGGTTATAAGAATAACCACGGGACATTTGAAGATTTCTGTTGCTCTGCTACAATTCTACCAGTTTATTTTCTACCTTTGGAATTTTACTTATTGTAACGTATTGGTAAATGCTCTTCGCTAACTATGTAAATGCTCTTCAATATTTACTAGAGTTAGGGAAATATGGAAGAAAATTAGGCCAAGTCCTAATTTTTGTCACATACCTAATCTGTTTGGATTTGATAATTGTACTGACGTCAATGGAGCAGATCATTAGAAGCGTATTAACCGATACTTTACAAGAAAGCCAGATTTATATACTGTTTGCATCTTTAAGGTTTGGTCATTATGATGCTGCTCCACTGTGGCTCTTACAATCATTTGAACTCTTCCAAATGTTCCCGGGACATCAATCTTCCTTAGGACAAATAATTCTTCTTAAATGAAGACTAAAACGCTTCGCTAACTCTTCCAATCCTCTTCTGGAGTTACGAGCATTTCAAGAGGATTTGAAAAGCTTTAGCTCAATATCCAACGGTCGTCTTACGCCTGAAGAGTTATGAGGTAATATGTCAACTGCCCAAATTTGGGAATAGAATTGGAAAACGGTTATAAGAATTACTAAGGGACATTTGAAGATTGCTGTTGCTCTGCTAGAATTCTACTAGCTTATTTTATACCCTTGGAATTTTACTTCGTGTAACGCTTTGGTAAATGTTCTTCGCTAACTGTGTACATGCTCTTCAATATTTACTAGACTTAGGGAAATTTAGAAGGAAATTAGGATAAATCCTAACTTTTGTCACATACCTGATCTGTTTTAATTTGATTATTCAACTGACGCCAATAGGGGAGATCATTGGAAGCGTATTAGACAATACTTTACAAGAAAGCCAGATTTATATACTGTTTGCGTCTTTAACGTTTGGTCATTATGATGCTGCTCCACTATGGCTTTTACAATCATTTGAACACTTCCAAATGTTCCCGGGACATAAATCTTCCTTAGGCCAAATAATTCTTCTTAAATGAAGACTAAAACGCTTAGCTAAGTCTTAAGATCCTCTTCTGGAGTTAAGAGCATTTCCGAGCATTTGAAATGCCTATCAATAAAAACCAACGTTAGTCTTATGTTTGAAGAGTTATGAGGTAATATGTCAACTAACCCGATTTGGGAATATAATTGTATTACGTTTGTAAGAATTACCAAAGGACAGTTGAAAATTGCTCTTGCTCTGCTATAAAATTACTGGAATATTTAGCTTTTGAAGACGTTAACAATATACATATCTTCCTTTGGAATTTTACTTCTTGTAACGTATTTGTAAATGCTTTTCGCTAAATATATAAATGCTCTTCAAGATTTACGAACGTTAGGGAAATTTGGAAGAAAATTAGGGTAAATCCTAACTTTGGTCACATACCTGATCTGTTTTGATTTAATAATTGAACTGACGCCAATAGGGGAGATCATTGGAAGCGTATTAGCCAATACTTTACAAGAAAGCCAGATTTATATACTGTTTGCGTCTTTAACGTTTGGTCATTATGATGCTGTTTATCTATGGCTCTTCCAATCATTTGAACACTTCCAAATGTTCCCGGGGCATAAATCTTCCGTAGGAAAAAACATTCTTCTTAAATGAAGACTCAAACACTTCGCTAACTCTTCCAATCCACTTCTGGAGTTAAGAGCATTTCAGAGCATTTTGAATGCCTTTCCACACAAATCAACGTTAGTCTTATGTCTGAAGAGTTTTGAGGTAATATGTCAACTGACCCGATTTGGGAATAGCATTGGAAGACGGTTATAAGAATAACCAAGGGACATTTGAAGATTGCTTTTGCTCTGCTGAATTCTACCAGTTTAGTTAATACCTTTGGAATTTTACTTCTTGTAACTCTTTGGTAAATGCTTTTCGCTAACTATGTAAATGCTCTTCAATATTTACTAGAGTTAGGGAAAGTTGGAAGAAAATTAGGCTATGTCCTAACTTTTGTCACATACCTAATCTGTTTAGATTTGATACCTAAATTGACACCAATAGAGGAGTTCATTGGAATCGTATTAGCCAATACTTTACAAGAAAGCCAGATTTATATAGTGTTTACGTCTTTAAGGTTTGGTCATTATGATGCTGCTTCACTATCGCTCTTACAATCATTTGAACACTTCGAAATGTTCCCGGGATATAAATCTTTCTTAGCACAAATAATTCTTCTTAAATGAAGACTAAAACTCTTCGCTAACTCTTCCAATCCTCTTCTGGAGTTAAGAGCATTTCAAGAGGATTTGAAAAGCTTTAGTACAATATCCAACGGTCGTCTTATGCCTGAAGAACTATGAGGTAATATGTCAACTGCCCCGATTTGGGAATAGAATTGGAAGACGGTTATAATAATTACTAAAGGACATTTGAAGATTGCTGTTGCTCTGCTAAACTTCTACCAGTTTATTTTATTCCTTTGGAATTTTTCTTCTTGTAACGTTTTGGTAAATGTACTTAGCTAACTATGTAAATGCTCTTCAATATTTACTAGAGTTAGGGAAATTTGGAAGAAAATTAGGCTAAGTCCTAATATTTGTCACATACCTAATCTGTTTGGAGTTGATAATTGTACTGACGCCAATAGGGGAGGTCATTGGAAACGTAGTAGCCAATGCTTTACAAGAATTAAGTGAACCAAGCAAGATTTCTATACAGTTGTCGTATTTATGGGATAGTTATTATCCTGGTACTCCACAATAAACTCTTCTAAACATTTTAACACTTGAAAATGTTCCCGGGACATCAATCTTCCATAGGAATATAAATTCTTCTTAAATGACGACTAATGCTCTTTGCAAACTCTTCGAATCTTCTTCTGGAGTTAAGATCATTTCAGAGCATTTGAAATGCCTTTGCACAAGAACCAACGTTAGTCTTATGTCTGAAGAGTTATGAGGTAATATGTCAACTAACCCGATTTGGGAATATAATTGTATTACGTTTGTAAGAATTTCCAAAGGACAGTTGAAAATTGCTGTTACTCTGCCGTAAAAGTACCAGAATATTTAGCTCTTGAAGACGTTAACAAAATACATATCTTTCTTTGGAATTTTACTTCTTGTAACGTATTTGTAAATGCTTTTCGCTAACTATATAAATGCTCTTCAAGATTTACGAACGTTAGGTACATTTGGAAGAAAATTAGGATAAATCCTAACTTTTGTCACATACCTGATCTGTTTTGATTTAATAATTCAGCTGACACCAATAGGGGAGATCATTGGAAGCGTATTAGCCAATACTTTACAAGAAAGCCAGATTTATATACTGTTTGCGTCTTTAACGTTTGGTCATTATGATGCTGTTCCACTATGGCTCTTACAATCATTTGAACACTACCAAATGTTCCCGGGACATAAATCTTTCTTAGGACAAATAATTCTTCTTAAATGAAGACTAAAACTCTTCGCTAACTCTTTAAATCATCTTCTGGAGTAAAGAGCATTTCCGAGCATTTGAAATGTCCTTCAATAAAAACCAACGTTAGTCTTATGTTTGAAGAGTTATGAGGTAATATGTCAACTAACCCGATTTGGGAATATAATTGTATTACGTTTGTACGAATTACGAAAGGTCATTTGCAAATTGCTCTTGCTCTGCTATAAAATTACTGGAATATTTTGCTTTTGAAGACATTAACAATATACATATCTTCCTTTGGAATTTTACTTCTTGTAACGTATTTGTAAATGTTTTGCGCTAACTATATATATGCTCTTCAAGAATTACGGTGGTTAGGTAAATTTGGAAGAAAAGTAGGATAAATCCTAACTTTTGTCACATACCTGATCTGTTTTGATTTGATAATTCAACTGACGCCAATAGGGGAGATCATTGGAAGCGTATTAGCCAATACCTTACAAGAAAGCCAGATTTATATACTGTTTGCGTCTATAAGGTTTGGTTATTATGAGGCTACTTCACTATGGCTCTTACAATCATTTGAACACTTCCAAATGTTCCCGGGACATAAATCTTCCTTAGGACAAATAATTCTTCTTAGATGAAGACTAAAACGGTTCGCTAACTCTTTAAATCATCTTCCGGAGTTAAGGGCATTTCAGAGCATTTGAAATGCCTTTCCACAAAAATCAACGTTAGTCTTATGTCTAATAAAGAGTTATGAGGTAATATATCAACTGACCCAATTTGGGAATAGCATTGGAAGACGGATATAAGAATAACCACGGGACATTTGAAGATTGCTGTTGCTCTGTTAGAATTTTACCAGTTTATTTTCTACCTTTGGAATTTTACTTCTTGTAACTCTTTGGTATATGCTCGTCGCTAACTATGTAAATGCTCTTCAATATTTACTAGAGTTAGGGAAATTTGGATGAAAATAAGGCTAACTCCTAACTTTTGTCACATACCTAATCTGTTTGGATTTGATAATTGTACTGACGCCAATAGGGGAGGTCATTGGAAACGTAGTAGCCAATGCTTTACAAGAATTAAATGAACCAAGCAAGATTTCTATACAGTTGTCGTATTTATGGGATAGTTATTATCCTGGTACTCCACAATAAACTCTTCTAATCATTTTAACACTTGAAAATCTTCCCGGGACATCAATCTTCAATAGAAATATTGATTCTTATTAAATGACGACTGATGCTCTTTGCAAACTCTTCGAATCTTCTTCTGGAGGTAAGAGCATTTCAGAGCATTTGAAATGCCTTTGCACATGAACCAAAGTTAGTCTTATGTCTGAAGAGTTATGAGGTAATATGTCAACTAACCCGATTTGGGAATATAATTGTATTGCGTTTGCAAGAATTTCCGAAAGGACAGTTGAAAATTGCTGTTACTCTGCTATGAAAGTACCAGGATATTTTGCTCTTAGCCTCACACGCTACAAACAATGTTGCAAAGTTGTCAAAAATCTAAGGGTGAAAAAAAAAATAAAAATAAAAAAGCAGCACCAAAACGCGCCTTGTTCTATCGACAGTCTGAACTGAGAGAAAATAGGTCAAACATTGTTATATTTTTCAGAAAGCTTGTTGTAGTTTCAGAATTTCGAGTTAACCAAAGGCGTGGTTATACAGTGCAAGGTCATTAACGTCTTGATAAAGCCGTGTGCTTGTTTCCTTTCAGAAAAACGACAATTCTAATGCTAGAAAAAAAATTCCGTGACACATTACAGTGTCAAAATAAGGATGAAACTAAATTTTACAAGCTCAAGTCAACACTAGATTTTACAATTTTTAGGGATGTAAGTTTTTGAAATAAAAGTCACATGACAACCGGAACAGTTTACATAATTATGGTGACTACTGATCACAATTTTGGAGAGGTATCTTCAAACGAGAACAGATACCATTAGGATTTCAATCAAAACTACTATGACGGAGAGAGAGAGAGAGAGAGAGAGAGAGAGAGAGAGAGAGAGAAAATGTTAATCCTACTGTAAAAAAATATCACGACACTTAATGTTTGTTGTTATGGTATATTTTCCTGAAGAAAGATTCAAAGAAACACACATTCCACTTCGATAATCACATCCATAGAAAACATACATCATTACAAATATCACAAGATTGAACTGAAGATGTAGGCCACTAAATATTCTTCCTTTTTTGATAACGTGGATGAAAAGTTTTCACTGAATAGTTCATCCAGATATGCTGTGATATATATGACCATAAGACACACAATTTCCGTGAGATCGCCCAGGGTACGATTGTTCATGGTCGGACATTAGAAGACGAGTGCGTGGGCCGATTTCCACTCGTCTAAAACGTGCTCCGAAGAGCGTGTACGCACGGAACCGGGGTGACTTCATATGAGAATTGCCCAATCAAACTCGACGTCTCATACCACAGTAGATAGGCATTCCATCAACATGAGTGTGTGTTGGGTCCATTCCCACTCATGTTAGCCTTTCATACAGGTCGAATGAGACTTAGTGTCTCACGGCCTGTCGGCTAAATCAAACAACACTCCGTGAGTGTATTAATGCGTTGGGGGATGTGGCTCCATTTCGCTCCCCTCGAACAAATCTATCAGCCCCCTGTGGGGGCATTAAACGGTCGTGAATGCCCGTATGGGCGCATGCGATCCTAATCCAAATTAAGATACGAATTTATCATTTTTCATTCAGATTCAGTCACGCGGAGTACCTGGACAGAACAGCACGTAGTGATGGAACTCAATACTGCAGCACAAAGCGTGGCGCCAAGATGGCTACCAGCTATTGCAGTTATTCCTGCACCAATCCTAAGAGCCATTAAGGCACTTGGAAAAAAAGCAAGCTTCGAATTGGAGTCAGAGAGCTGGAGCAAAGAGAACAACTCTTTTATTGACATGGGACACTAACACTGAGGGCGAGGACCTGAATATCGAGGGATTAGGAGACTATGGTATCGCTAAAAAGAATAGCAATAGGAAACGAGCTGGGAGAAGGAAACCTGCTCAAAACAAGGCGGCTAGTCACTTCTGTACACCGGCCAGTGATTTTGACAATATACCTGGACACCTACACCAGATACAGGCTCACCAAATGCTTAGTAAAACAACATCCACCCAGACCATTTCACGGCAGAATATTATGAAGGACGTAGAAGCTCAAACAGACTCAATCACTTCGAAAGCTACCGCAGCAACTGAGATATTCAAACGGATATTAGAACACGTAACACAGCTCAAACAAGGCTCGCAAGAAGAACAAGAGAAACAGAACATAGATGAACAAACTCAGATAATGAAGTGGAAGAAGAGGGAGCTGAGGACGAGACAAAAAACTTGAGCAACGCTATAAAAAAACTCGGACTAGTGGAAACCTTAACCAGCTATAAAAATGCCAAAACTTTTGTTCGTTCTGTGAAGTATATGGCATGGAGATCATTAAGGACTCAAAAACCTAGCCCACAACAATGGCTATTTGCTCAGCGTATTCTCACTCAACATTATGACAAGCCCTACCGTGAGTATCCTCTCTCCATCCTCACAGAATTTGCCAAGGAGCTAACAGGAATGTACGGGTTTGAGGCAATGCCCGATGAAGCATACAAAGAACTACGCACCGCGGCAGAGATACAAGGCAAAGAAACCTTCTGGCTGCCGACCTAACAGCCCTTTTAGGGCTCCAAAATTGCCTTATTATTGTAGGGATTCCAATTTGGCTTAGAATCCCAATTCGATCAAACCACTACACTGATCTGATCCTTTGATCACCGTTCAAAATTACAATCTCATACCTAATATTGACTCAAAAATTTTTATTGTCGCTTAGACATTTTAATATTGAAAATTAGGGACTTTTTATTATGTACACTATCGTACAAGATATTTTTCGACGGTTAGGGAATAGGAAAATTTATCAAATGACTTGAGAATCTGGCTGATTGTACAGGTGGCTAACATACTATTGGTGTTGTTAACTGTCCATTAGTATAACTGGACTGAATTTTAAAGTTAAGTACGTACTGGCGTTTCAGGGCTGTGTCACGCTTGCGCCTCCTGCCGGTCTCTTTCCTCCTTTTCCTCACTCGGACACCCGTACCATGACGGAGATGTGGAACAATTTCCACCCGTCCAAACACCAGGTACCCCGATGTGACGTCATAGGCGCGACCAATCGCAACTGGCGTCTCATTCTGCTTTGGTCGACACCTGGCACCGCCGTAGGTCGGACTGAAAATTCAGATTTAACTTGAGTGCGTGGTGGGTCCATTTCCACTCAAGAAAGCCTTTCATTCAGGTCGTTTGGGATTTAATTGTCCCACGACCTGACGGCTAATTTATCAGCACTCAATGAGTGCATAAACGCCTGGAGGATGTGGCTCTAATTCTTTTCCCCAGGAATAATTAATCATCCTACTGTGCAGGAATAAACTCGTGGCACATGCACTATGTGTGAGAGCCACTTTAATCCAGATAATCAATCGATCAATCAGTTCATCATCATTCCATTAATTCAGGCGGTGGACAGCCAGCAGGCAGGACCGGCGTTCCAGGGGAGCATTGAAAGGGTGTAGTCGGAAAACATGTGCTGCACATGGTACTAGCTAAAAACAGCGAGGCCAAAATGTAGTGTAGTATGCTGCTGGAGACGAACAACCCTTTATTGGAGTATAATTTACACGCTGCTGGCAACGAAGATAATTGCACTGAATAGCCAAAGAATGATAGACGGGAGACGACTAAGAGCACGAGGCAGCCACCGAGAAGAAGGGAGGCAGTCAGTGTGGGTTACCACCAGGTATTCGGTGTGGCAGTGATCAGTGTATAAATTTCTTGCTGCATAGATGAAATAGCGTGGCAACATAGAGAGTTCGCTGGGAAGGCAATAGCACGAGGCGGCTACTGGAAATGGGAAGCACAAGCCAGTGAGGAAAGCCACCAGACAATGAATATGTTTTACAGTCATATACCTGTGCAACCAGCCAAACTGCTGGATGATGCCTCAACACTACAGGAGTAGTCGTTTGGGTAGAAGATTAAGAATTACGACTGCCATATTGCCAAAATTGCCTGAATGTATGTGGTTTTCATTTTGAATTGAAAACCGTTTTTAATAATATCTTTGTTTTAAATTCTGATTTGATCCTTTATCTCCACCATCTAAATTACTCTTTTAAACATTGCGTGATACAAAAATAAGTACGAGTCACCTTGACTTATCTGATTGGGAAAATTTTGGGAAATGGAAAGTACACTTTGTACACTAAATTTTAATCTTATGAATTAATAATGAAAATTATTTGACTAGTGAATCTGGCTAATTGCACAGGTGGCTTACACATTATTGTTTTGCTATTTGTCCATTAGTATAACTGGACTGAATTTAAAAAAATAAAGTACGGGCTGGCGTTTCAGGGCTCTGTTGCGTTAGCGCCTTCTGCCGGATTCCTTGCCTCCCTGCCTCTCTCGGACATTTGTACTAATCGACGGAATGTGTGAACGATTTCCACCCGTCTAAAAGTTCGGGTGCCCCGAAGTGCGTCTCTACACGGAACCTTGGTGACGTCATCAGAGTAGTGTCCAATTACGACTGACGTCTCATTCTACTGTGGTAGACACCTGAAATTTAGTAAATGCTATCCACATGAGTGTGTGATGGGTCCATTCCCACTCATAAAGTTCAGTACATACAGACTATTATCATGAGTGTGTGTTGGGTCTATTCCCACTCATGAAGGCCTAACTTAAGGTTGTATGGGGCATTTTGCCTCACGACCTGCCAGCTAGAATTAACAGCACTCTTTGAGTGCAGAAATGCGTGGGGGATGTGGCTCTGATTCCTTCCCCCACGAACAATTAAACAGCCTGCTGTGCAAGCATTAAATCGTCGCGCATGCCCTGATGAGCGAATGCGACGTTAATTTAAACAATCAATCAATCAAATCAGTTCATCATTCCCATTCATTTCACTCACTCGGTCGACGTCGAGAGAGCAACATCGGAGCGCCAGCTGCTACCATGACGGGATTAATGTGATGGGTGCATGGGAAACATGCTGCACGTGCGGTAATGGCTGTCTATAGGAATAGGAAAAGCGATGAGATAGCTGACCGGTGATACCTGCCGACCAACAAGTCTCTTCAATTTGAAGAGAATGCTGTAGGAAACTACAGTATTCAAGCAAAGTAGCGGCTGGTGTTCTAGCAGTCCAGTACGTCAGCGGGGACCCACAGGTGAGGTTATGGGGTGGAGCCTTACTGGGTGGAGCCTGCAGATAAACATTGGACTGACAAGTTAGCAGCTCTGGAAAAGGGAAACGGCGAAAGGGCCAGCCTGAACTTCAGAACTGCCCACTCCGGATAGTTCCCGACTCGCACTCGATGTGAAAATGTCGAGCAACCATTCAAAATTGCCTGAGTGAATCATGCGGTTTCCATTTGGCTTGGAAACTGCTCTTGATCATATCTCTATTTAAGGTTCTAATTTGATCCTTTCGTTACTACCATCAAAATTTATTCTGGTTTAATTTAAACGTGATGCAAAAATAATTTATGAGTCATTTTGACTTAGCTGATTGGTATTTATTAGGAAACAGAAGTACACTCTGTACACAAAATTCAAATTTTAAAAATGAATCATACATGAATTTTTTAAAACTTATTTGATTTGGTTAATTGCACAGGTGGTTTACACATCATTCGTATTTTATTAATTTGTCCATTAGAATTAGCTGGACTTAATTTGATTACTGGCGTTTCAAGTACTCTGTTGCGCTTGCGCCTTCTGCCGTGTCCCTTGCCTCCCTGCCTCTCTCGGACATTTTTACTTCAACGGGATGTGGAACCATTTCCACCCGTCTAAACTATCAGGTGCTCCGACGTGCTAGTAATCTCGGAACCGATGTGGCGCTATAATTTGGGTTGATCTCTCGAAGCGTCTTGACAGTGGATACAGACTATTTTTAACATGAGTGTGTGTTGGGTCCATTCCCATTCATGATAGCCATACATTCAGGTCGTTAGGGATTTTATTGTCCCACGACCTATTTGGGTTAAATTAAACAGCACTCTTTAAGTGCAGAAAAGCGTGGGGGATGTGGCTCTTAATTATTTCTTCTCCCACGAATAATTAAACAGCCTGCTGTGCAGGCAAAAACTAGTCGTACATGTCCTTATAGGCGCACAGGACTTTAATCCAGTTATAGATAGATAGATAGAATTCATCATTCCATTCATTCATTCTTTCCATTCAGGCGGTGGACAGCGAGCAGGCAGGACCGGCGTTCCAGGGGGCGCAATGAAAGGGTGTAGGCGGGAAGTAGAAAACAAGTGCTGCACATGGGATCAGCTAATGCAAAAACAGCGAGGCCAAGTACATGGTGTAGTGTGCTGCTGGAGTCGAACAAACCCTTCATTGGAGTATAATTTACACACCGCTGTAATGAAGATAATTGTGCTGGACAGCCAACAAATGATAGACGGGAGGTGACTAAGAACACGAGGCAGCCACCGAAAAAAAGGAGGCAGTCAGTGTGGCTTACCACCAGATATCGGTGTGGCAGTAAACCAATGTAATAAATTTCTTGCTGCACAGACGAATGATGTGGCAACATAGGGAATTCGCTGGGAAGGCAATAGCACGAGGCGGCCACTGGAAAGGGGAGGCATATACCAGTGTGGGGTTGCCACCAGACAACGGATATGGTTAGTCAGTCATATACCGGTGCAGCCATCCAATCTACCGGATGATGCCTCAACTCTACATGAGCAGTCGTTTGTGAATTACGACTGCCATAATTGCCTGAATGTATGAGGTTTTCATTTTGATTTAAGAAAACCTCTTTAGATAAATTCTCTTTTGTAATCTAATATGATTCTTTTATTACCACTATCAAAATTTATTCAGGTTTAATTTGTGCGTGATACAAAATAATATACGAGTCATTTTGACTTAGCCGACTGGTATTTTTTAGGAAGCAGAAGAACACTCTGTACACAACATTTTATGAATGAATCATTAATGAAATTTTTGACTTGTTTGATTTGGTTAATTGCACAGGTGGCTTACACAATATTAGTATTGTATTAATTGTCCATTAGAATTAACTGGACTTAATTTGATTAATAAAAGTACGAACTGGCGTTTCAAGTATCCTGTTGCACTTGCGCCTTCTGCCGGATCCCTTGCCTCCCTGCCTCTCTCGGACATTTGTACTACGACGGGATGTGGAACTATTTCCACCCGTCTAAATTATCAGATGCCCTGATGTGCTAGTAATCTCGGAACCGGGGTGGCGCCATAAGTTGGGTGGTTCCCTCGAAGCGTCTGGTCAGAAGATGTAGACTATCTGCATGAGTGTGTGTTGGGTCTATTCCCACTCATGATAGCCATACATTCAGGTCGTTAGGGACTTTATTGTCCCACGACCTGTATGGGCTTAATTAAACAGCACTCTTTGAGTGCTTTAATGCATGAGGGATGTAGTTCTTTCCTTCCCCCACGATCAATTAAATAGCCTGCAGTGCAGGCAGTAGTCAGTCGCACATGCCCGAACCGGCGAAAGTGACTTTAATTTAAATATCAATCAATGAATCAATCAGTCGTGCCATTCAACATTGAATAAAAAAAAAGCCAGCAACATCGTAGAGAAAATGAACAAGTTGCAGGAGGTGTTAGATGATTTGGGAATGATAGAGGAATTGTTAGTGAAAGTGGAGTATGGATGTTATAGTTCCCATAGTCAATATGGAAATTAATCATTTGAAGAAGGCAAACAACAGACTGAGAGAGCTGATAAAACAGGGAAAAGGGGGATCTGGAGGAAAAAGAAGAGATACGAAGATACAATGCTAAGGTGATAAAACAGGAGGAGAATGAAAAGAGAAAAATAGAGGAGAAGGACAAAGTGGGGGTGAAAAGG
>JAECUM010055446.1:0-13518 GCA_016617855.1 Megalonaias nervosa | reverse complement strand
TTTTAGGGCGTACAGTTCAATTTCAGGGGGTTACACCCAGGACCTAATATTACACCCCATCCCAATATAACATATATAACATAAGCTAGAGTCATAAATGTATCATTAACGTCATGTCATCCAGGTATTTATCAACAGAAAGGTTTTATCCCTTCATATAAAGATGAGGTTATTCGTATGACTTCTACAAAAAGGTAATGATGTTTAAAAAATCCAACGAAGAAAGCATGCACCAGTATAAAAGGCAAAAAGTTAACATCTTTCAAATACATGGTCAAATATTTCTTTCTAAGCCTGACTCTTTTAAAGAATTCCAGGTTTTTCTCAGTTGGAATATTATCACAACAGAGGCATCCTACGCCAAACAAGTTGCCTCTATTAGTCGTTTCTCACGAAGTGCTGCAGGGCATATCGGGCCTATTATGCATCGTCCAGCCCACAGGTACTGGAAACCTGTTTGTTAAGTAAAATACTGCATCTATTCCATACATTTGACATACTTTACTTTATTTTTGAGCTCTAGTTATTAAAGTAAGGGTCTAGGATATACCTTATTTGATACACCCATTATAAAAGTGAATAAAAAAGAAACCTATAACCACCAGCATGTATACATTTTCAGACTCTTCAGAAAATGGAGGAAATGAGTCAGCACAACAAAGCTGATATATACATGATTAAACCCTCAGAGTTACGCCAACAGCGCTTCCTCCAACGGACAAAATCACTTTCAATCCCGCAGAGACACAGCGGATAGCTAATAACCGTGTCTGAATGTTCGTCAATAATTGTTAGGCATATCATGAAAAGATTGTGATGAAGCAAGCATTTATAGTCAAAGCGAAATGGTTTAGTGTATTTCAGATTAGTTTAATGTCAAAACTCTGTCGAAAAGATACGTAAGACTACGCACAGATGGACATTTTTGGGATTGATCTTATCTTTTATCATCTGTAGATATATGTTAAATCAATAAATATCTTTTCGTATTTGGCGCAACAATTATTGGAGAAAATATCTGAACATCAATGTCCCATTAGATGTTATAAAAACGAGTATTGGGCCTAACTCACTGGTTACGGAGAAAAAAGTAAAGGAACAAAATTTATAGAAGACTGTGCAAAGTACCGAGGCGATGACAATAGCATGGAGTTTCAATTTCTGAATTTAGAACACTTTCATTCATTACATCATTTAAAATCTTCTACACCAAAACGATGCTGCGGTTGTAATATAACTTTTGAAATTGGGTCGTCTTGATATTCAAAAGATAAACTGTGTCCAAATAAATATGTATTCTGTCAGCTAGGAACACAATCACCAAACAAATGCATGGTGTCATGGCTCCTTTTATGCTCCATCATAGAATTGCACCAAGTCCCCTTTCCTGTATACATTCTGTCAAATTTTTGTTTATGAACTGTTCTTATTACTTCCTTTACGGTTGATTCAATAACAGCTGACGAGGACGTTTTCTTTTAGCTTTCTCACATCGGCATATTAGGTATAGTAGGAGCACATACTGAATTTGATAGAAACTGAATGGACTGATACAGTTTATTGAAAGCGGGACTTTGTGCATGTGCACGTCCCACCCAACCACTACTTGTGGCAGTGCATATAGTGTTAAAGGGTTTTGTCTCTCGATCTATTATATATTGATCAAGTTTTGGGTTTAGGTCAATTTCGGTTGTCGTGTTGGGACATCAGTATTGATTCTGTGACTAGTTGTTTTTGCTTCTAATTACTATTTCTGGTATATATGAATAAAATATATGAATATATGGCATATATGAAGAATAAAATGCGTCGCTCTTCTTGAAACTTATAAAATGAAAAGTTCTGAAGTAAATTTAATGGAATCAGTTCACGTCTCAGAGGACAGTACTTTAAATTATTTTGAAATCTGTCAGTATATATGCTTTTGCTATCGACTGTAAATCTAAGTTAACAATTATTGTACCTTTTGGATCCTCTCAGGCATGAAATGTGCGACTTTTACTGTTCTTGTATTTGTTTATGAATTTAACCCTCAGTAGTCGGTGTTCATGATGCACTGAGAGACAGACATTTTCAATATTGTCCTATTAGTCACACTTATTCAAAGGCCCTGGATGGAAAGAATTGTCTTTTAACAGTGACTGATTTAGTTCACTCCAGTTTCTATATTACTCCTAGTTATTTGCGTGAAAAGTAGACAGTTCATTATAGATGTATGATGTGCACTACAAAACGAAATCCCCTGTATTAACTTCCTCTGCATCAGCAGACTAAAATTGTTTTCTAAAATAAAAGAATAGCTATCTGCAAAGAGGCGTATTGGGAAATTTTCCAACGGGAGGTCGCTGTCAATTAAGCTGAATCATATAATGCTGAGAACACTAAATGCATTGCAATGTCAAAGTTTGCCTTTGATACCAAGTGTGAAATCTACTGTGGGCGATGAAATCGATATGACTTGATATTAAATAAACCAGAGCTTACATATGTGTCCATTTGATTTAATTTGCAAATCGTAACATGGATTAAACACTTAAATAAATCAAACCATACGCCATGATTTCATGTACAAAGATAGTATAATTGATGCTGAATGCGAAGGTGTATGAGAGAGAGAGAGAGAGAGAGAGAGAGAGAGAGAGAGAGAGAGAGAGAGAGAAGTTTTGAAAACATGAGAGACACAAACAGAGAAAGAAAATGACATGGTGTGGAGAGATGAAAAAAGAGAATTATCTTTGATGGTAATAGAGAGAATCCAAATATATAAAAATGGATATAACTGCAAGGCAGGTTGTCGAGCTGTGTTCTTTCTATGCATCATTTAGATTAGTAAATGTATCCGTACATGGTCAATTCTGCATGTATCCAGGTGAAATAGTCACATCTCTGTATGCACGGCATTCGTACCTCAGCAACTGTTCCCGATAGCTCAGACGCTACCCGTTTAATATACTATAATGTCACTGAGGAATTTCTGTTAAATGTGTCATCAACCAGAAACCCATTCGGTAGATGTCTACTTTCCCAACGATCACAGTGTGGACTATTTCGATTCTTATTGATCCCCGCCTTTGGAAGACGATATCATTGACTTTATGAGAAGAAATGCAAAATTGACTTAATTTGTAAGCTAATACAAGGCGTGTGTATGAGATGTTGGACGATATAGGTGGTGTGATAGATGGTACTTTTTGGTGTGATGAATAGTATGTTTCAGAGATTTCATCTCAATCTGTTACATTCCAAGCTAATACAAAACTTTTTGGATAGCGTGTGCATTTTTGGTGTTGAATGGTACAGGTGGTGTGTGGTTGTTTGTTTGTGAGATTTCATCTTCTTCTCTTATACTCTAAGCTAACACAAGGCGTTTTGGATTGTGTGTGTATGGGGTGTTGGATGGTATAGGTGGTGTAATTGATAGTATTTTTATAGTGTGATGAATAGTATGTTTGAGAGATTTAATTCCTCTCTTATACTCAAAGCTAACAAAAGGTGTTTTGAATAGTGTATATGGGATGTTGGATGGTATAGATGATGTGATGGATATTATGTTTGTGAGATTTCTTCTCCTTATCTCAAACTCGAATCAAACACAAGACATAATGGATAATGTATATGGATGTTGGATGGTATAGATGATGTGATGGATAGTATTTTTGTGAGATTTTATCTTCTTTTCTTAAACTCGAATCTAACACAAGTCGTTTTGGATAGTGTGTGTATGGGGTATTGGATGGTATAGGTGGTGTAATGGATAGTATTTTTGTGGTGTGATGGATAGAAGGTTTGTGAGATTATATGTAGTTTGTTTTTAATCCTTCCCTGTTTGGTCTGATAATTTGTGTGTGCGCGCACATGTGTGTGTGTGTGTGTGTGAGAGAGAGAGAGAGAGGGGGGGGGAGTGTCTATGTGCCTGTGTGGAGACTATACCAGACGTTCTGGATTGTGTGTATGTGTTTGTTTCTTTGTTTATGTAGACAACTTCAACTTAAAAGTACTTACCCCATTACCCATCCCATGTGACTCCATAAACCCATTGGACCCTATAAATCCTTATGACCCTATAAAACCATTTCACCTTATAAACTCATTTGACCCTATTGAGGCTATACACATTTAACAGATAATGTTACATACCTACAAAGGGCAGCGCGTATTGAGGTAAACTCGAACATTGTTACTAAGTTCCAAATCGACTGAGGCCTGCCACTTTTAACAATGTTCCCATTTGTCCCCAGTGTCTAGTACTGTGAAGTCACCCATGTTAAGCCTATGGACCGATTTAACATATGATTTCCTGTTTTAAACTATTGCCTATGGGAAATTACATTGATGTTGCGCATATCACTACTTTTACATGTAATTTAATTTTGGTCATTTGTTTCATTTTGTGAAAATCAAAGGGGGAACGATAAAAGGGAATGGACATTTTTAATTATTTCTTCGCAAGTTCTCGAGACATGAAAGGCACAAGAGCCCTCCTTTCAGTGACAATACAGACCTGCAAAACAGAACTCGATAATTTCATAATTCCGATCGCAAATTCTTCTGTTTAAAACGCATTGAAATATTCTTGTCGATATTTCCTGACATAAAATTTCTTACTTTCAGGCTGTAGGGTAATAATTATGCATGTACCACAGCAATTCGATCAATGTGGTTATGGATTTAAAGTGTGCTGATACGTCTTTTTTCCTAGAAAAGTAGACAAGGATTTCCTTCGACAAACTTAAACTATGACCAACATCCTCGAACTGTATGTTCATTTGCACTGAAACACTTGATTTGAAGACACATTTGCGGATAGCTTACAATCAGATGATTGAATGAGTAGAATCAACAAACCAATAAAAAATTTGATGGTACAAGGAGAAAAACAGAATTGATATAACGCCGTGGACGTTTTCTAAGTGATCATCTGTTCAGTCATGTATAACTTTGGTAATCAACTTGGACCTTTGCAGTGGCAATATCCCTTTT
The DNA here is from genome assembly GCA_016617855.1 of Megalonaias nervosa. Classification (NCBI taxonomy): domain Eukaryota; kingdom Metazoa; phylum Mollusca; class Bivalvia; order Unionida; family Unionidae; genus Megalonaias; species Megalonaias nervosa. The sequence continues at coordinate 8,538 of JAECUM010055446.1, read as the reverse complement.
GAAACGGCATTATTACGATTGTAAAGCAACTAATCATTTGATTTAAATTCAACATTGAAATTTTTGCGCATAACGTTAATTAAGGGGTCAGGTGTCGGAATGGTAACATATTCTCTTCACACCTCTGCAGACAAGGTTCGATCTCCATATTCAATGAATGTGACATTTTTAAACTACTGTGGGCTAAATCCTCAAATGTCAGTTACAATATACAAAATACAAAGATTAGGCTGATGATGCAACGAGAATGCCAGCTCGAGGGAGGTTATCTCTCTCACCCCCACTCCGACGCTGATTTCCAGGTTAGAGTGTTCACAGACTCTATGTCATGACGACTACGTGGACCTTTGAGAGTACGAAGTACAATTGTTCGAACGTGCAGCAAAATCAACATACTATAAACAAGTATTCTAAATGCTTGGCCTAGCATCCGAAAAATAATATTTGTTACTATGAATTGTATGACATTGTGCAAAGAGTGAACTTAAAAGTTGGTGAAATATGGAGCTAAAAGAACAAACATAAAAAAGAACTAAAAGAAGAAGTCCTAGGTAACAATTTAACCGTTTCACATGACAGAGTTGATAGTGGAACCTAAGACCCGCCAAGGATATCATTTTCCGGTGCGCTTCCTCGGCCCCTTGTTTAGATAGCTAATGCATGTTGGCGAGAACGATACTATTGGTATAAATCAGGGCAGTTCATGTATTCGCCAGCTTTTTCTCTCCCACGTACAGGTGGCTCAATTGTTGAATGCTTTTGGACCATAATATGAGGCAAGACAAACTGTTTGATCCTACTGCACGTACTGAGCAGCTCGTTTTGTCCGTTATTACCAGAGGTACTCTTCTTTAGTTTTCCTGTGCCAGTTTGCTGTATCTTGATTATGACAAAATATGATGTCATTTTTCAGAACAATGAGTAGCACACTTACTTCGATCAAAGTATTTTTCTTCACTGGTACAATTGTCATAAAATCATTGAAAATATCTTTCCAGGCAATATTTATATTACGGCGATTATGCGTCCGAGGGCTTGCTACTACGTTTGCTTAAAACTACTTTGATTTCGCGCTTGCTTTGTATCCAGCGATTGTTTTCGCCAAAGAACTGCTACACAGACAGGTGCATCTTAGGTCAATATCAGGATATATTTTCATGGCCGAGTCAGTGTTGGTTCGATATAATTGACGGAGAATTTTATCACGGTGGATTTATCTCTGAATGTTGCTTCATCTTTGTAATAACAGTCTCTGCATGCGACCCAGTGCTTTCTATGTCCTGCTGCCGAATCAAAGTTAAAGATACCGGTTTCCATCGTGAAGGGATAAGTGACGCAAGTTCATCCCACATGGAGACCCCTCGAACATGTTTGACTGAATTTGTCATCTCGAGTAAATCAAAATTGTTTAATGGACGCATTGCACCTTTATCGTCGAGATCACAGCCGAAGACCTCTTCTAATCAAAAGACTTTGGTCTCCACGAAGGGGTAGTCTAAAATCTTGTCTCATTTTGTAGATGCTCTCTAGATTTTCCCACCATAAGAGGCTCCGGTGTCGGAGGTGTTAATCGTGACCAACCACACCGGAAGTGGTTGGTCACGATTAACACCTCCGACATCTATGTAGTCGCTGAGAAATTCCAGTTGTTCGCAGGCAGTTTTACGGCCCTCTGCTATGGTATCGCTGGTGGGTTTCGTCATTCTATATATTTGTCGTGGTCGTTAAATTGCTTTGCACGTTAGCGTCCAAATCCTCTCGCTATATATTTTCCTACACAGGTCCACAAACATATTTTGAAATTCATCCCACGAGTAACCAATAGAACACCAGGTCCAACGAGTGTTTGGAAGGCCATAACGCGTTAATGGTAGGGGCTTCATCGATTGTGGAAATAAAAACTGGATGATGGCTTCGTTGCTAAAGTCTCGGAGCTGTATTTCAGACGCCGATTCGTTGGTCGCAGACGAAGATAGCACCAGAAATTTCTGGGAACTTCATAACAGTGCTGATCTTCCACGAAAGTCGCAATCATGTACAGCTGGTTCCACTTCATGCATCGAATGATTCGACAATCGTTTAGTTTTCCCTGATCCCACCAGGCAATGATCAGCGTGCGCACCCAGTTTTGAACTATGCGTAATAGGCTTCACTCTCGCCAAGAAATTAATGAGAAAAGAGCGGAGCTTTACAATTCTATTTCGGTTTTCCTCTTTCGCGATACCTTGTTCAATGTCATTTGCTTTATGCTTATCAACATGTCTTCATATTGTGTTCGTTGCCACATGAAAACTTGTAACGCCAATCCAACTCTGGAATCGTTGGAACGTGTTCTAGGTATAGAGCAGAAACGTTTAAGTTTATTAATAAAAGGTCGGCGATGATATCGCTCCTGCGCTAATGAAGCAACCTGGGGTACCGTGGAGTAAATATCTTGGTGAAAAGACCAAATCTCGGAGAAAACCCTGTAAATCACGTCGATCCTCCATGTTATCTCACGTACAAAACATAGAACGATACATAAGCGCATCAAAAAGCCAACGCGGATCTTTTCAATGACTTGAACTAGATTACCAAAGAAAGAATCGCCTGATGGATTTTTAAAGGAGGCATGAAGGCTAAGATTGCACTTTGTGGATCTTAATATCTCCTCACGGTTGCTTGTGAGCCACTTGGAGACAAATCTTCGATTATAAGAAATGGACGCAAAACTGGTCGCGAAAATCGTCGCTTCCCAACTTATTTTGTCTCTAAACCACCGGAATGGAGAAGCAGCCTGTGAAAATCTAGTGAGTGAGGGAAAAGTTGCCAGTGGCGTTTACAGAGCCAGAGCGTGGCTGGCCAAACAAACATTGTGACAGACTTATTTACCAGCACCAAGGAAATTTTCAGTAGATGCTTTGCTGTTTCGACGCACAACTATGTTCGCTAGACAGACATTTTGTTTATCCTAAACAATCTGGTACTCAGAGAGCAAGCATGTGCATACAAAGCCGTACTACTGAACTGGTATGGTCCGAATTGATCTTCGAAGACAGCAAACGTCATTTGACGTTAGTGAACGAACGTCTGCGAGACCGTTCTGCGGTCTAACCACGAGTGGCGATACCACCGAGAAGGACAAGTCATTTATGCGAATACTGAATTAACGCCAGTGTCTATTTTGGGATTCAAGGAGGAAAAATCCACTGCCTGATACCCAGCGTGACCAAACTTCCCTTGGAGAAACGGTATACACCCATGAGATGTTCTTCAACTGAATAAGATTTTCTGCATGCACAAACTACATATACATTTTGCGCATAAAGATCTACAGCGAAAGCAAACAGGGGAACCAAGCTGACTTTCTTAATAATATAACAAGTTGCTACCACTATCGAATACATTTTTGGGAGCAGTTTGACAAATTGTTTTTATAGTTGTGCCCGCTCATTCGTCTTTAAATTTTCGAACTACTTTCTTGTTCATGTTGCTGAACACCTGAAGTCCTTTGGTTATTCGCTGATATCAAATTCGTCCGCGAATTGACCCATGTCCACGAAGATGTCATTGAGGGTGAAATGCATCAACATCGACTCAGAACCCGTGTACATCATCTTAAGGGTATCGCTGTACCTCGGATTGCTCGAATCGTAGTACACTGCGTCCATGAGCAGCTTTGACATGTCCAACACTGATGATCCAACGTAAATCGGTTGCGTCAACTTTAGCAGAGATTTCTTGCTGTGAAATCAACACATCCGTGCGCAGGTACAAATCGCTGTAGTCACCGAGATTTCTAAAACCAAACGCGGACTAGACATTGTTCGTGTGCGTATAGCTGTTAGAGAAAATGCCCTCAGGGAGCAACGGGGAATAGAAGACTTGTTGGGCAACGAGCTTGGTATCTGATTGAAATGCAGAGGTTTCTTGGTCGTTCTCGCAGAAAATGAAACTTCCACGGGAACGTTCAGACATTCAAAGTCCATATAAATAACATACATGAAGTCCCAATAGTACAAGTACATCTGCCTTTCTTGCGCATCTTAGTAACATTATTCCATGTTCTCCCGTTAATTGTTTGGGTTTTGTCCCACAGTTACTGGCTTGGGCGAATTCCTCAAATTGTCTTTCTTTTCGTCGTGCTCTCTCCAATGCAATACTTATGCTTAATTTTTCAAGGTACTCCCGGATACGTATTTGAAATATCATGCAGCTTAGTTTGAGCCGCTTTGATAAAGCAATATCATGCATTCAAGTTAAACAGCGACTTGATCCGTTCCGTGACGCTACATAGGCACAATTGCTTGGGCAATTTAATTCTCGCATTGGATACAGACGCGAATTCTTTCGCAATACTGTATGTGCCTAACGGTTGTACTTTTGAGGACATTACATAATTTTCAATTGCAATTTTCTAATACTGAATTACTTCTGCATTGTCGGCGTTTATCGATCTATCAGAATGCCGAAACGATAACTGGCTGATCGGTTACAAAAACCACGCACGCCAAGGTCTGTGTCTCGTGTTTATTGCCCACGGGCTATACTTTGCTGCTTGCAGATGCAATTGTGTTTGCAACAGGGATAATGTCATGTGTATTATTGGTGTTTATCCTAATCAGTAACTCCACCCGTGGAAGCTTCGCTGGCGCGGTCTTGAGTGTCGAAGCCACTAAGGTCATCCAGGGGCAGTATAGACTCACCACGAATCCATGAGCGATGAAGCCACTGATGGCAGGCATGCATTCCTAGGCCCGTGTTTGAATGCCAGTGGAGATTCATTGCTTTACTTTTCAAGGGTATAAAAGGAGTTTGCCCTATTTCAGTAACAGAATTCAAAACACCATTGTCAGTCTATTAAATGTTAGGAATCTTCACCTTAATTTCAGCCGCCGAGAATCATTGAGGAAGCTAGAGTTTTGTAAACTTTACTAACTAAATATTATCGTGTTAATGGACGACTCAAGTAAGAGAGATAAGTTTGTGTGAACTGACTCGGGCTTTTTAGAATAATATTGTCTACCCTGGCTTAGAAGACAGTAGTTATTGACGATGGACCATATCTCATCATGCAATTTCACTTTACCAGTCAAGAATTTATCTTCAGCATCTCTCCTTGAGAGAAAAACTCACGAAAACGTCCATAATTGCTTTCAGCTTAGTCTTCTGAGAAGGTTCTCTTAACTAACAATGAATATTTTACGTCTGCTTTGTCGCTGTCAGATTTGTCTCAATTATTGGGAACATCGACATTGTTATTGTCTTGGAGTTTAATGCCATTTCTCAGAGGCTATATTAACTGGTGGAGGAAGAACCTAGGAAAACCCCTGGTAAGAACCACCGTCCCACGGGAAACTACTGGCAGCTTTTCACATACCCACATTGGCCGTGTCTGAGACTCGAACCATGAGGACATAGGTGAGATGGCAGTAAATACGGGCGCTTTAGTCTGCTAGGCTTTCCAGCACCCCAAACGTTTTGTCGAAAGTGGGGATATGGTCATCATGCATATAAAGAAAAAGTTTAGATCCATGGTTTTGTGTTGAATTATTTAAACACAGTAACTGTATTTTGACATTCGCGCCTTCATTATGATGCACTTTTTGAGGCTCGATTGTCGGTCGTACTCTCTCCCTCTTCACAATCTTACACAATATCGATGCAAGTTTTGTTCTTATTATTTGTTTGTTTTATTTTTGTACGATGACTATAAAAGGTATACATCATACATACATACATACATACATACACGCACGCACGCACGCACGCACGCGCATACATACATAGATACATACATACACATTCATACATACATACAACATACATACATACATACATACATACATACATACATACATACATACATACATACATACTGTTACGAGTTTATGCTCTTAAAATAAGTAACAGAAAAGAGTGAAGACAACAAGCTTTGTAAAAATTTAACGAATAATTTATTTCCATAGAATACAAAGTGAAAAATGAGAAAAAAGAACTTACAGTATCGTGAATTAAATCCAAAATAATCCAGGAATTAAAGACACAAGTCCTAGTAATAAAAAGTCCTGAATAAAACTCAGTTCAAGTCCCGAAGAGATTTAAAATTGAAGGCGATGACGTGGCCTGAGTCGTACTGATGTGTCAACAGTCTCTTGTTGAATCACAGAAATATTATTCCAGGTTTGAATTCAGTATAAATTCCAATCAATGTCTTTATCCAAGAATTTTGTCAGATCACTTTTGCATTTCCAGAGAAAATAATCGGTAGAAATCAATAATTTAGGGAAAGTAAAATTCAGCCCAAACTGGACACAACATAATGCAACTTAAAGTGCTAGACGTTAAAGTACAACTGGTAAAATTCTGACAGTCACAAGATAATATAGTTCTCTGTTTGACTTCAGGTCACAAATTAGCATTTTCTAAAAACAACCATTACTCAATGGAAAATAACTTTCTAGCATGATTTAATGAGCCTTGTTTATTTAAAACATAATACCCTATAAAATTCACTCTGGAATCCCCAAAATCCTGACCCAAATCAACATGTTTACCTGAATAATAATTTGGTCAATGAACTCATACCCACAGAGGATAATGAAGTTATTATTAATTGTTTACATCAATGAAATAAATTTTTTTTTAAAAAAGTCAATCAGGTCAAACAGAACTGAACTCAATTCTGGACAAGGTCAAGTCCAGTAAACAATGTTACATTACATTACCATTTAATGGAATAATTTTTTTGTAAAACTAACAGATAAACAATTAAATTAAATATAGATAACAATACATACCTACATACATACATACATACATACATACATACGTACGTACACACATGTATCATGATACATTTATTAAATGTATAGACAAATACATGCTCATAGCTCTAGTGAAAATGAATATTTTTATAAATTTGTGTGGATAATCTTATTCAGAACACGTAGCCGTTTGACTAAAATGATTTGGAGGTGAAAATGATATTTAAATGGGTTGTTTGAAACGAGTTGCTAGCATTTAATTCCATCAATTTCAGAGTCTTTCTGAAAAATCAGCCAATCAAATTTGGTTTGCAGCTAGAAAAACGCACCACAGTCTACTATAGACCACAAATGTGGAAAATCAGTAGTAAAATTTATAAGCCCATAACCTGTAAACTCAGACAAATTAAATTATTCATACTTCATTAATACGATGAATATATTAAAATAAATATACCAGATGAGAAGTGGGTTTTTTGACAAAAGAATCCAACTTTTTAGAAAAGATTGTAGTCTATTAAATCGTTATCAATTTCGTTTGATTAGATTGCAGTGTATTAAATCGTTATCAGTTTCGTTTGAATAGATTGAAGTCTATTAAATCGTTATCATTTTGGTTTCCAAAGAAAGCATATTTAGATCAATGGGCACTGTTAATGCTTGCAATGAAATTGTCGTTAAAAAGTTTCCACTTTGGATGTTAAGATGGGAATAAAGAATTTATGTTTACTTCTACCTTATAGAGAAATCTAAGTTACAATATGAAGATCAGGATGCAGGTCAAAAGTTCATTTCTAGTACATTCTAAGTTGTCTTTAACATCAGGTCTATTAGTTGTTGTTGTTGCTGCTGTGGGGCTTAACGCCATTTTTCAGCACACGATAGGCTATACATGGCGGCCAGTATTAATGGTGGAGGAAGAAACCGGGAAATCCCCGGAAAGAACCACCGACCCACGAGAAGCTACTGGCAAGCTTTCTCACATATCCACATTCGCCGAATCCTAGACTCGAACCCACGCAGAAAGAGGTGAGATGGCAGTGATCCGTAACGGAGAGCACTTTAGACCACTTGGCCACTCGGGGCCCCCCAGGTCTATTAGTAAAACTTTAGTCAAGAACATGGCAAACAGCTTGTAGACCAGGATTTACCGAAGGTAAAACAAATGTCCTGAACTCAGATCCAAGTAATATGTTTACCTACAAATAATAATAATCTTAGTATATAATATGCAGTCAGATACGTGGACTAGTGGTTAGAGCGTCCGCCTCAGATACGGGTGGTCGAGGGTTCGAACCCAGGCCGAGCCATACCAAAGACTTATAAAAAAAGGTACTAACAGATGCCTCGCTAGGTACTCAGCATTAAGGGGTTAGTGTTCGGACTGGTCGGCCTGGTGTCAGGATAATATGACTGGATGGGATATCATGCTACATGTCTGCGGCATTATGCCCCACTGCTAGACATCACTATAAATTGATACACTGCAGACATCGTAGCGATATGACTTAAAAAGTGTTAAAACTATGTTAAAAATCCAAATCACACACACACACACACACACACACACAGAGTCAGATACAGATATTAGCTATGTAATATGTTGCATATAAAACAGACATTAATCAGATAGGCTCAAATTTCTACCCTCTATTATGGACAAATGTCAATCGCAAAACAAATTAAATATGCAATGTGTGTGTGTGTGTGTGTGTGTGTGTGTGTGTGTGTGTGTAACATATTAGCATCCATTTCACTACATCCATCCCAGACACGTTCGAGTATGGTACTG
>JAECUM010055445.1:0-23258 GCA_016617855.1 Megalonaias nervosa | reverse complement strand
CTTAGCAGCTTCGACAAGTGCAACATGGATTAACCATCATAGATTGGTTTTGTAAGCTTGATTTTCGATATGTTTGCTATGAACATCAGCAAGTCCCCAATCAAAGGTCTTCCGAGATCAGCGATGAGCCTTCGAAGTTTGTCTTGTTCACTATTACGGACAAAGTCGACTCGAATCCGTTAGCTCAGATTGTTCATCAGCTTGAAAAATAATCCTTCTCAAATTAATCTGTGGCTTTTGTTCTCAAATCTGTATTCAACTGATTATAAAGTGACATCCAAGCGTGCTGGCGAAATTCAAAATGGTTAGACGTATACCCAATCGCAGATACAACTGGACGTTTCGTACGTGCAGGACATAATGGTGTTTAGTGAATATTATTGGGCAATTCCAACTCGATTTTGTCTTTGAACAGTTATGCATTCCAAGTGATGCCTGGTGATGAAAAGTAATGTGCAGAATCGAGCTTGTACACGTGCATGGCATTGCCAGTTTCTCTAAGGCATCTCCGAGCACAACACATCGGTATGCAGGTACAGACAGTGATAGTCCCACATATTATTGCATTCGAATACAGACCATGCCTTGTACACATGCTCGTAAGTGTTTTTTAGATAATCTCAAGTGACAGCGATGAATAAACGCTTCGAACTGAGGCAACTGAGTTTCAGCAAATTTGTCCTACTCATTCATATACTCTTATGGTTAAACACCTTTCCTCGTCAGAAGGTCCGCATTGGCTGGACAATACCTGGGAGCGATTACAAAGTTCTCCGCCGTTAGATTGCTAACAAACTTGTCCAAAGGACGAAAACTGTAACGAATCCTTGAACTGAAGCTGACCCAGCCTATACGTTATGTAGTCATGTATTTTTACATGTTGTTGGGTATCACGCTTATTGGTGAGTTTGATGCCGTTGCATTATTAAGTGGCCATCATACCCACACAAGTTATGAAGCACTATTGCGATTTTTGTTTTGTTCGGGTAAATTCTTCACTGAGCTGTGTGTGACTCCTCTTTTCGGATCAATGATTTGACAGTGATCAAGATTTCCCAAAGTTTTTGCTCTGGCTGATATCAACACTGTCAATTTCCGCTATTTGAAATTACGTTAACATCGGTCTCTTCCCTCTGCCTGACCGTTAACAAACGGACTCTAATTAAAATTCACTTATCCCCCTCCCCAAACAGAGCATATTCCATCCTTCGCAGGCAGAAATTGATTGCAGGCCTAACTTATAAGTGAATCTTAGTAGTTAGGTTTCACCCTGATCACGACAGAATGTACTGCAAAATTATCTCTACAATATTTTGTACCATTACGTAGGCCTCCTTTTGAATAGTAAAATCCTGGATTTTACTCTCCAAAATTTTGGACATGTAATCTGAGATACCACATAAACGTCCTTATGTGAAACCTTCACCTCAGAGTTCATAAGCCTACTTAATTAATTTGCCTTTACGTTCCCGCTACCATAAATATACTTTACTTGGATCTGTTACTGCTGAAGAAATAATGAACATCTAATGAACCGTCCATTTGTCAACATAGCTTGTGCTAAATAGGCGAGTAGTTGGTGGTCAGTTTCCAAACAAAGTTTCGTCCATACAAGAAGCGTCGGAATTTAGTTATTCCAGAAATAATTGCCTCGCATTTTTCTCCGAGACCGAATAATTGCGATCTGTAATCAACAACTACCATATGCATCCGGAAATAGTATTCTTGCAATAGTACTGCTCCTACACCTCTGTCAGAAGCATCAAATACTTGAGACAAAGTAGCTGCCGATCTGTTCGCCAACTCTACAGTTTTCCGCTTCTTAACAGAGCATTAATCGTTGTTCGACGATACTTTCAACAGTCCTTAACGACATGGTCTGCCTTGTAGCATAGATGTAGCATAGGAGATCTCCTTTTTGCCCCAGGCTACCTTTCTCTTCTCACTGATTCTTCCCAGTTCCAGAACATGATCACAGCTGGGATTACTGGTTCCACCGTTCTGAACATTCTGTCTTTCGGGTACTTCCTCGGTGACCTTTCTCGGTTCGCTGATGCCGGGTCGGTCCCTTCCACCCCAGGTGGTTGGACGCGAGTGCGAACTCTCGTAACACTCGACCATCACGCTGATATCTTCCAAGTTCGAGAAGTCATGCTCGAGGAACACAATTAAAACTTTCCGTTACCTACTTAAAACTTGCTCTTTCAACATTTCCTCATACGCTAGTGCCGTACCCGTCATTTTGATCCATTTATGAAAAACAACCCGTACGCGAGCATGAAACTGTGCGTGCGTTTCTGTTGTTCTTTCAGACGATTCTCTTAAACGTTTTCGGAAATTTCCAGCCAACAGCTCATACTGCCGTAGCGGCGCTTCTTCAGGGCGCCGTAGTCGTCTACGTCGTTGGGCAAGAATGCTTAGACGTTGATGGCCCACTGGTTTTGTGTATCTGATGAACCAGTATCAACTTTTCGAATTGTGTCAAAAAGTTGTCAATGATTTCTTCCTTGTCGTTGAACATGGGAATGGTGATCTGTATTGGTCGTCTATCTTCAGATCGCTTACTTGTGAGACATGAACGTTTATTCAATCTTCACCCCGTCTTGCCTTGGCTTCGATCCCCATCCTCTCCACGGCTAACGTGTGTTCGCGTTCCCTTGCACTTTCCTCGGCTTACAGTCTGGCCAACTCCAGCTATTTCCCCTTTTCTCGCTCCGCTGCATGTCTTTATCTTTCTTTCTCTCTCTCTCCGAGGTTTGTCTTTCTTTTTCTTTCTGTCGCTATGCCGCTTGTTCCTTGTGTTCTCTAACTCTTTGCTCCACAAATTTAGTTAAATGGGCCCATGGCCTAACTCGTCCTTTCCAATCGACTTAAATTCCCTGACTAACGGTGTATCTGTCGCTGTCCTGATCTACTTGTACGGTGTCACACGAACTAAGTTGTCTACTCTCTTCTCTCTTACTGCCCTACTCAAAATAGATCCACACGTATTTAGCTACCCTGGTATTGACCTGTATATGTACTCACTTAAACAAAAAGAAAAATACATGGAACCGTTGGAATGACCAACGAACAGTAACATAAACTGTATGTGAGAGATCATGATGTTTTTTTATGTGCTATAAAATGTGAATATTTTTATTTGATGTGAACAACATATGGGATGCAACAGAGGAATATGGAGAGAAGACCAAGTGAAAATCACGCAAAAAATATACTAGGTCGCTAGTATTGACAAAAGATCTTGAATATGTAGTTGTTTATTTTTGATCAATAAACTGAAATTGTATTCTTTGGTTGAGCCTCTTCGATGTAGCTGGATTTCTTATGCCGTTTGCTACGTAGTGTAAGGCTCCAGGATTAATATCAAAATATTTTCCTGCAGCGGACACCGAAGAAAATTTCTGTATTTCTCCTGTATCAAGATTAATTGATTTAACTGGTCGAGGAGTTTTTTTATATTTATAAGTTTTTCTTCGTTTGCTATTCACTCTCGATGTAATAGCTTGACGGTTTTCAATACTATTATCCATTTTTATCAGTTAAGATGATCAATCACTAAACCATCATCTATCATACCTTGAAAGCACTCATATACGAATCTATGGGAATTATACATTTTTATTTTCTTACTGACAGGAATTACAGTACCAATTTGTACGTAACCTGTATTGATGACTTTACCGATTGTGTTTTAAACGACAATTTCGTATAACACCCGCTCTGCTCGCTTCGTAAATATCGGGTGCTTCACAAATTTATCAATGTTATTGACTTCAATCTTTGCTTGTTCCATTTTACAATAGTTTTGTCCCTAATATTATTTTCCTTGCTTTTCACATACCGAGCAATATAATCTTGAGTGTCTTTCATTTTTACGTCATCAGATGCATTTGCTATCTCAAACTTTCTTTTCAACGCACGATATTTTCTTCCGCCACAGGAGGCGCTCTACAGTTTCGTATTTTGCATAGGGTTAGAATTTTAAAGAAAAAGAATTCCCCCGGGTTTCCTCACTAGTTATACCGGCTATTTAAAAAAGACTTTGTATATCTTAGGCATTGTTAAAAGAACCTTTAATTCCCTTTATTTTGGTGTATGATTGATCGTGTAATATGGGTTATAGAGTATACAGCTTGGCCTTACTCCAGATGTGCACCTTTCAAAAAAGTGCTAGCTCCACTTGGTCATTTTCACTTCCTGAACCTCAGAGGTAAATTGTCAAAAAAATAGCTGATAAATTTCTTTTACATTATAATATTTGATAATTCATTCATTGCACTTTCAGAAGCTGGTATTGTCTAGACTGGCAAAATTCATTTTCCCTATTTTAATAGTTGCTAAGGATAGTGTACTTTAGACAAATTCAGGCAGATTTTTGGAGCACAGGGGAGCAGTCATTTTAGTTAGCAGTGTGCTAAGATCATTTAAAATTTCCAAAAGTACAATATCCAAAGAAATGTCAGTCACATTACATGAAAGTAGCATAAAGGTATGCCAACATTCTCTCCACTGTGCATGTTTTAAATGCAAACAACTTCACCTTACATACGTCACTTTCTCAAAAGTACATAATAACTGGTGAGCGCCCCCACAAGCTACACATAATTGTGTTTTCCCCTTGACACCCACCCCACAATTTAGACAGGGTAGAGGTCCGGTATTTCCTTTTCTGACACTTTGTAAATGGATCCACATTGGATAGCTGACCCCATCATCAGCCACTTACAACTATTATATGTCTGATTTAACATTATACTATTAGCAAAAGTTTAATTAGATGACGGTTCAGTTAGACATAATGTATAATATTTATTAAAGAGAAGTAATTGTATAGCATGGGTCGATGGGACGCAACTAGATTACTATATCAAGATCTCACTGGGAACAAAATCACACTACCAAAATCGAAAACAGATTTAAATCTCATCAAAAAATACATCAGATCAATAGAAGCAACACAAGATGAGTTTATTAGGTTGTCTGCGATTGAGCCTTCAACATCAAGATTTAATTCTGATCGACTGAATGACGATAGAAAACAAATACCACCTGAACTACAATTGCATGAAATAATAAAAACAGCAAAGAATGAGTTTACAACGATGGTGCTGTTCATGTTTGGTCGACGTTTAAAATAGATGGTGATGGAATATTTATAGTTTCAACAATTAATCAAAATTTTGCTCATGAAACAATACAAGAAGTATTTTTTTTCAGGATAAAATTTATAGCTGAGCAACAAACACCAGATGGATCACAGTGGATCATGCGTGATAAACTAGATTCGGTAAAACATCAATAGTCATACTGGACAAAATACCAAACCAGGAACATTTATCGGGATAGACAACACCTACTACAAGAAGGCTTATCTTGTTACAGCTGTTGTTTACGCAATTTATTACATGAATGAACCAGACATAGCTGCTCTTGCTCCGATGAAAACAGACTCGCTAAATTGGTGGCTCAGCGTGTCAGAGAACATTTTGCAAACTCAAAACTCAAAACGAGGAAACGGACTTACAGAATTAAGAATAAAAAATTAAATGATGGGAAAACTTTCTTATTATTAACGGAGCTAAAATAAATGACATTGTCACACTTGTAAAAACCCTGAAGATTCCAATAATTGTAAAAATAATAAAAAATGAGATTTTATACGACTCGGGTAATTATCGTAGCAAAGGTGCTCCAATAACATTAATTGATCATAATTATCATGCGTGGACAGAGTCGGTGATAAAATTTCCACAAGAAAGAACAATAAGATTTTACAACGGAGATATTTTTGAAGAAATTCACAACATAAGTAAAAACGACTCTGTATCAGACTGGTTATTTTACAGAGGCGGCGTGGAAGATTATTGCATAAATAGCTTCGACGACGAATCATTTGATCAGTTTCTTTTAACATCTCAAGTTCTTCATCGGAAAGAATCGCTCCAACGTGCTATGAAACAGATTGCGGTAAATATGACTACGACAACGATGACTTACTCGTTAGCTGTTTTACTATTTCCTCTGTCGTTGCTCATATAGCCCAACAAAAAATAAATGGCGTCCAACACCAAAACAATCTCCCGATGATGTATCACAATCTTGTGTTGAGTTTGGCTTTGGCGGTCTTTGGAACACAAAATATAATTCCTCTGCCGTGATATAAGTTGATTACGTAGCAGCTTATCCGGCGGCTTTTCTTGGACATGGTGAGTGGAATCGTTATTTTGAACGATTCAAGCACCCAGCACACTTAATGACACGAGTTGAAATAAACGGGCCACTACCAAATATCGATCTTACCGGATTTCCGGAGATTGAATCATTCGAGTTTTCAGCAAGTATTCATCCTGTGATACCAATCTAGTTTGGTAGATACGTTAATAAACCAGATAACAATGTCAATCTCAACGATTGTTGCGCAAAACGTCAGCGTGGTTGGGCTCCAATAGTGTTATTACGATACCTGCTCGACGCTAAGATTCTCACATCGTTGACTGTAACCTCTGCAATAATTTCGTACAAACAACAAAAACAAGTTTGGTTACCACAAGATGACAAAGATATTTGTAGAAAAATTACTCCCAAATTCACATTAGCGACATGATGTCGTTGTAGAAGATTAATAATGGATCCAACATAATTAGATTTTGTCATCAAGGACACAGCGGCAATAGGTATATTGGTGTCACGGAGAAATGCAACAACACGAGAAGGAATAATTATTGGTACGATCATTAGCTACTGAGACGGCAATTCTCCTCAGTTTACTCATTCAAGATCATCAATGCTCACTTACTCATCAATAAACCTATTATCGATGATTAATAGATTTCCAAATGATGCTGTTAGGGTGGCCACGGATTCTTTCTATATTAGTCGTTGTAAAATGGACCTTCCTGAGCCATTTATCGACGAAGACACTAACGGTGTCAACTGGGGTTCATGGCAAATAAAACACGAGCAAATACATAATTATTCAGAGTCGGCAGACGTTACAACACCAGATTTGTATTTTCGCAAAGATAATTTATCACGGATTTCATCATCACCGTCAGTAAACGATCCAATCACGAGACATAGCTCTCTGAATGGTCCATGTGGTTCTGGTAATACAACACGTGCGATAGAATTATTTAAAAACTCTGACATGATTGTGGTGTCAGCGCATGCACGTATCGTAGTTTCTTTAGATGGCGAGGTGATGCATGGACCCCCGAACGAATGGGTGAGAAATATACCCCGAGAGTAATTATCTGGGATGAGATTTGTACAGTATCCAAAGAAACATAACAGACATTTCTTGATTGGTTATCAACAACATCTACTGCAATTATCATGTGTGGCGATCATGGACAGCCTTCGCCGTTTAAGGTGAATCACCACACGAATGGCTGATCAACTATGTTAGCGACTATGAAGAAGTTTTGTACGACCATCTATCACAGGATCAAAACATTGCGACAGTTAAGATCAGACTACAACCAGATAAAATTCAATGTGAAATCATGCGTACTGTAATTCCAGAGACGCCAATGTCTGATATCCCTGAACTGATGGCGCCCTAATGATCTAATAGTTGTTTCCAGGGCAAACGTCCGTGATTCATTTCAGCGTAAATTATTTGAGCTTCACAAGGAAAACTTTCCTGATCAGCTAGTTCCATTATGTTATCAACCAACAGATACACGCAGACAAAATATGCTAGTTGATATTACAGCGGTACACGGAGTTTGCAGCAAACAAAAAACTCGTTCTTAATGATATCGTCGAGGTTCCAGTAGAAGCTGTACATCAGGTGTTGTCCTAAAACCCATAGTGCTGAACTCTTGGGATATGCAATAACAATTCATTCGTCCAAGGGATTAACAATATCAGACACCAATATCTGGATTGTCGATGATCGCATCGAATGGTCAAATTTAGTTTATCAACTTTGTCTAGAGTAACAAAAATATCTCAGTTACACAGGGTTGTCTACGTGTTGGAGTTGCCAACAACGTGAAAACAACAGCGTCACCAGGAATTATCAACGCAGTGAAGAAAAAATTAGCTGGTTATGCGCAATATGGCAGAAAAAAATACGCCAGTTTGATCTGGATGTGGAATATGTCATGAAGCTGAAACAACAACAAAATAATCTCCGCGCCTGCTGTAACACAATAATGTTGTGGCAATATTTCCCGAATGGCGTAAGACAATTTACCGTCGACAGAATCGAGAGTAGTCTTGGCCACACACACGAGAACGTCACACTGACATGTCTTGAATGTAACAGACGTAGAGGAGCGTCGTTACTCAGCGCGTGTGACTCTTGTTAGCGATTTTTGTTGGCGCGTGTGGGGAGTCCCGCGCTAGCATCTTCGATGCCGTATCCAATCTGGTGGTAACTGGGTGTTTTCAGGAATTACCTGTAATTGTTCACGCACAAATCCACGTTGAGCAGCTGTTGAATCTAGTCTGTGGACTGCAGTCCGCACAGTAGATCTTACCATGCTGAAAATTTTATGTGTTGTTATACTCCACACGGGATCAGTCGTTCTTGCTGCACCATCCTCAAGTTCACCAGGTTCGTATAAATACCTCACTGTTAGTTTACTACCCAACACTTCTTGTTGTAGCTGATCTGGTGATTTTAGTCGTGATACGTGCTTTTTCGCCATTGCATCAACAGGTTTCGTGTTAAATCCACTCGTGACCTCGTTGTTTAACACGGTCATCATATGAGGTAGTCTCGCAACCCATTCGCGACATCTGTCCTGAACGTGCAGTAATTTTTGGGCATATTGATGTCCAAATGGTCGCTGTGCAAGTGTTTGATTAAATCGTTCACTGAACGGTTCAGCCTCTTTGTATCTGCTTGCAACATCTACGATGTATGTGCGCCGTTTATACACGTCATGTGGTAAAAACAAGATATCTGCCTGATGAACTTCGTTGGGTGTGCTGATATCAAACTGTCCATGCTGAATTGTTTTGGGACGTGGATGATAGATTTGCCATATGGCCTGTCCTGATAACCAATCTGCGGCTACAACTCGTGTTTTTAATTGTTTCTCTACCTTTCCAGTATCCGATTGGACTCTAATAAGTCGATTCCATTATGTAATTGTTGGTGTTTAATTGCCAGCGAGGATCTTAACGGGGATATCAACAACCTATTGCTTTAATGATGATGTCATGCTTGACAAACAAGCAAACCAGGTCAGAATATTTTCACGAGGCAGACATAAAAACACATGTCATTTATGTCGCCTAGCGGTTTACTCAAATTCCCAAATTAGAGATAACTGTAATTTTCTGGTTATTTTTAACGGTATCGATACACATACGCTTCGGAATATTCATCAGACATGGTTTCCCAGGGAGATGGATATAGATAAGTTCAAAAACGTCTTTGCACATGCTCAGAAAACCCCGCATGGATTCATCACGATAGGTTGACACGATCCAGTAACACTTATCGAATTGTTCTCGATAAAAAACTTTATTAAAGAAATGCATTTGTTGTATAATGAACCAGGAAAACATTAACGAGATTATCTTTAAGATCGAACAATTGCAGCAAGATGGTCTCCAGGTTTAAATCGATGTTGAAAAAGTCAACATAAATTTGGAATGATACAGCTGCGACGTGATGAGGGCAGATATACACTCGCGGCTGAGTATAGGTTTATCAGACTACTCCAACACGACATGGAATTGTCACTGGCGGATTTACACGAATAACATGATATAGCTAAATTTGTTCCATTGGCAAGCGCCATTGAGAAAATACAATCAGATTTGTCTCGACAATATGAAGCTCGAGCGGCTGTAAATGTTCGTGCGAGAGAGCTAAAGATAAACTTGTATTGGAATCTATTAAGATTCAAGCAGAATGAGAAGCATTCCCCAAGGAGGAATATCCCAATCAACAACGAAAATTAACGACAAAAAAATGAACGACAAAAAAATGTTTGGGTTTATTTGTTGTTTATTTTTTTGGTCACTGACCGAGAGAGGCCTCAGGATCTGTCCCGAACATACAAACTAACGGTAATTCTTCACCACTTGTGTCCAATAAATTACCGTTTCGATCGGTTAGACGAAAACATATTCGTGACAGCGATGGATTATGACATTGTAAATAAGCAGGATCAACGGGCACCGACACAATCAAATGACCCGGAGGGACATCCGGAGAAAAGCTGTAAAGAACATATCACAGCTGGGCCTGCCCTTGTAATGCTTGCCTAGACGAGGTATAGCCACCGTCGACTGCGTCACAGACTAGATTTACAGAAACCGTCGATGTGATGTTGACAGTATTCGGCGATACATGACGACCAATACTATCCGGATCATTGTCGTATTGGAGGAGTTGTCCACGATCAGGTAGTGATGGGTTTACCACCGGCCATCTCATCACAGTTCTGATTGAGGTCTCATATCTGTTAACGGCATAATCCGGTGTCGATATTTCAATGTTGGCACTCAAAGTCGGCTCGTGTAACTTGATAGCGATTTTTGATTCTTTACCTCTTACAGATTTAATTTTGCGCTGAAGTTCATCATTGATTTGTTCGATTTGATATGATCCTGTTGGAAAGAGATTGGTTAACTTGGCGAAAGGGCCTTCAGCTCTGATTGTATAGAGGAAAACTAGTGAATTATTAGCGTCTAATCCACCAATCATTTTTCTCTGATGTTTGGCCAATTTTAATAAAGTCGTAATTGTGCCAGTGCGATTTCAAGTGACAGACCATTAGGAGCTTTAATCGGAGTCGGAAAACCAATATCGAATTCCGGCCGTGTTGACGTTGCTAATATCATTGTGGTCGTCGGCGGTGTTGTGTTAGCGATGATCTGCTCTAGTCTTGTTGTTATTTCTGCTGTCATTATTATCTTATTTGGCGGATTCTAAATGTGGTGCCGGCAACGTTGGCAACGGTATGTTGGCGTTCCTGTGATATCGATAATAAATATTCCTAACTGCATCAAATTCATTGTCTGATATTGCACCGTCGTTTAACCCCGCTGACAGTATCTATGACATATTTATTCACGCATTTGTCGCCGCGTAAGTTATTTCTGTGTGCTCGTGCAATTTTTTTACTGGTACTTGTGGATATTTGTTTTTGCGATGATATTGAGTATATCAACAACACCGATAATAACAAGACGCCGATTCCAACTACAGGCGGTATCACGTCCGTCGCTGATAAATATGCAGATTAACGTCGTTGTTCCTGCGACCAGCGAGGAAACCGCGCATACAATATTGTCGATGCCGATGATTCATCTACGATACTTTTTTTGTTTTATCATGTTCTTTTCGATAATTTCTTCCAGCGATGCCTTCCACGCACACGCTTGATTATACCGAAGTGATTGTGTGGGATTCATTATGGTTACCAATTGAGGTGTTTTCTCAACGAATTTCAGACACGACAATACGTCATTGCGGTTAGGTTTTGTCTTTTGGATCCAGTATGAATAATTCCTCGACATTTGATTTAAAACGACTGAGACGGTTCCGGAAAATCTATCGGTGGAATGACGCCATAGATAGAGCCTGTATACCCCGGTAACCTGAGTGGTATGTTTGATGGGGTTGTTTTGTTGTGACCACGTTGCCGATCCAGACGCTGCTGTGTTTACCGAGTTGACCTTGAATCACTTTGATTTTTCGGCGCTGTCAACGAGACGTGTGCGAATTTCAGCGAGCGTAATGTCGACGACCGTTGGATTTCCAGAGAAATTATCTATGGTCCTATTTATGTTTCTACGAAAATTTGCAAACGCAGTTACATGATTAGTATATTCAGATCTCAACGTAGTCAATCCATCATTGACTGTCATTAAAGATGTCATCATCGGGATGTTGCTGTTGTCCACTTATTTCTTCGTTACAGCGTCATAGTTTGATGTTGGTTCTCTCAAATTAGCAACTCTATTTCCGATCATTTTGAGATCGCCAGTCTTTGTATCACCGGGATTAGCAACGTACTTACTGATCTCAGTTCTGATCGTGTTGTTGTTGTTGTCCACATATTTTTTGGTTGCTTGATTTTAGATCTCTCGCATAGATGGTTGTATTTCTGCTCATTTTGAGATCGCCATATATTATGTCTCCAGTTCTTCTAATACGTCCAAAAATCTCTCCCACGAGTGTTAGAAATGAATCCCTCGATTCTTTAATCTTACCGGTTTTAGTAAACACCACCAATTTATCTTCGATCGCGCCTGGAACTCGCAGAATAATATCTGTCAACAGGATATTGCTCGTCTCTAGTCGTCCTGGCTGATCCTGAAAAACAAGAACCTCATTTGTGTCAGAATCGGCGAGACGCAGAAGATCAGCAAGTTCATCCGTGTCGCATATTTTGATAAATCAATGTCACCCTGGACCTTGACTTTGGCAGATCTTCCATAAATATCTACTATTATAAACTATTAACCTGTTCAAAATTACTGTTGTGTGTGACGTAGTGTGGCCCGGTCAATAACAGTTTCTCAGCAAAAACAATGACTTTAATAGTCTCAGATCTCTTTGTAAATTCTGGTAATGTTCTGTACATTATGCTAATCTCACTCGGATTATTTATCTTGAAAATGATAGAATCTTTTGGGGATGAAATAATCACCCCATGATTACCCTCTATAAAATTTACTTCAATGCCGTTTATATCTGCTCTATTAACATCATAACCATCCTTTTCTTTGCAAGAAATATGTGCGTCAGATATTCTGAAATATTCTTTTGATAACAAATTCTCACCTCATGGAGCTCTCAACAAATTAACGTTGCCCTCCCCGGGAATGACGGTAAATGAATCGAGTATAAATGATCTCTTCATAATGTCTTGCGATGTGCTAAATGAATGATGTATTCATTTAGTGTTCAGATTATCAATATCAGTATCTGTATTTGTAATGTGATCGTTTATCCTTGTGATCTCTTCTCGAAATTCTTTAAGTGATTTTGTTATTTCTGAGATCGACATGAAAATTATTCCGATTGAGGGTTTAACGCCGACTATATCACTGAGTTGTGTGCGAATGTCAGCGAGCTTAGTGCTGACGAGTGTTGGATTTTAAAAACAAATCATGGGCGACCTGAAGAAGATCCTGATAGTTTCTGAGATGGCTCGTAAATGCGATTACATGAACATCATACTCAGACCGTAATGTGGTTAATCTCTTATTACTCGTTGTTGTTAACGAGGTCCTTATCACGGCATTACTGTGGTCCACGTACTTCGTTGCAGCGTCATCGGCTAATTTCTGTTCTCCCAGACCAGCGATTCTATTTCTAGTCATGACAAGTGAACCGGTCATTGAGCCACCGGATATAGGAACATATCTACGAAACTCTGCAACTGATATATTCGAGATTTTTATTTTTCTGTCGCCGGTAAATACCACGATGCATCTAAAACTCACAGGACAATATTGGCCCACATAATATTGCTCGTTTTTAAAAGTCCTTGCTGATCCTGAAAAATAACATCCTCATCAGGATCAACCTCGGTGAGACGAATAAGATCAGCAAGTTCATCTCGCGTCACATACGCAGACCGATAAACTTCACCTGGGCACTTACGTATAGCAGATCATCCGTAAGTCTCTACTATTATAAACCATTAACCTTCTAAAAACGATGCCGTCTGGTGGTATACTCATGCACGACTTTATCCGGCGGTGCTGATGACCTTGACACGGTGTTAAGTATCGCAAGCAATTCTGGACCGCATATTGATGGATCCGTTGTTGTCTGTGTTGCTAATGTTGAATACCAGATTGGTGTGTCACCGGCTAAGCCACTGTACCGTAAAAATTCTTTTGATAGCGCCAATCCATACGAATCGAAATAAACAATTTCACGTGGATCAACCGCGTATATAACCCAATAAGTACCTGGACCAGAACGTTAATCGAGATTAATGATACTGGTTTCAACATGGTTTGCTTTTTCCGATAATTGAGAATGCATGAAAACACCTCTGAAGATTTTTATCTTTAATCGCCGAGAAGCATCAAGTAAATCAAAATCGGACATGGAGAGTTTAGCGAAACGTCCCCGGCAGTCTCAGACCTTAACTGTATCGAGTTCCTGGTAATCTTAGACCGCGTCTCTTTTTTTAGGTGTTTATTCCGTGTCCTGTTTTTTTTTTTTTTTTTTTCAATGCCATACCGGCAGCTGTTCCAGCAGCACCAAGTACAGCTGCTTTTGCAACAGCTGGAGCCGCTGATGAAATTAGCGCTGATGACACCGTTAGAAACAGAAATATACCGCCGGTTTTTGTTCTATCGCTGATCGCATTCGCAGAAAGATCAAATCGAACGCCAGTTCTTGATTTTTTGGCGTCATTGTAGTGTTTGAGTTGACGTTCAGTCAACGATAATTTATTTGGGCCCTACAACGCTGTTGATTTCAGAGTTATTTTTGCCCCAGAATTGCGGATTGTAGCTTTTTAACCTGACCAGGTGTCAGAGTTACATTGACGTGATGATATGACATTATAGCATCATGAGTGATCTAATAACAGATCGGTTGCGAGCCACTTACATGTTCGGAAAACATTGACATCTTCGGAAAACATTTACATGTTTTCTACGGGCGCATGAATCACTCTCATTTGTCCGCCAACACCTTCAAGCAACATTGTTTTGCTGACTATGACAGCGATTGTTTGGTGACCATCAGCTGGTGATCGTGCTACACGAGCTCGGAAGTCTATGTCGACGACAGATTGTATGAGCAAATCTAGGTGTTCCAGTGAGAAATAATAGATCGGATACAGCGCTGATAAATCACGATATATGCAAACCAGAATCAACATTCTGATCACGTCCCATAAATGACATCAAAGTTTGATGATACGTGCGGCAACATGATTGTTTTCAAAATTCAATAACACTTATTCGAAACGGTTATTTGATGTCCATTTATTCTCAGAGAAACGTCACTAGCTCCGAGAGTATCAAATACCATTGGGTTTCGCTCTTGTGAGTCGACTCTGGCGTTTTCCTGAAACGCTATAAATATATGTCGTGGCACCGACACCCCCTGCTATGATGCTATCTTCCATGTGAACAACCCAGCAACATTACTCTGGACACTGTCTGTGGTCATAGTCAACCATGACAGCGTTGACTTTCCGCCGCTATCCATGAAAGAGAGCAGCTGCTGTTCTTCAACGAGTGATGGTGTCATCGTTGGCATTCAAAATGAAAGTTTTGTCATTCTCACTTTACCAGCATCAACTGTATTGAGTCGCCAGACTGTATCGTTGTCGGTGGGATTTCGAACTAGTACTATTGTGTGTCAGTTTTCTAATATGTCTGCAGAAACCGAAAATACGTGACAGCCGAATTACACAAGAAAATTCTTCATCGACGTTTAACATGGATTGACGTCCTGCGAATCCCAGGTTGAAATTTTCATTAATCGATGCGACTGCATCTCCAGCACCGTTCATTATCACGTTGCCACCGTCGAGGTGATCATTGGTGTCCTTGGCGAACATCATTGATGGACCAGCGGACCTTGAATAATCATCGGAATATCTTGCGAGGCCGAGTATCGTCGTGGCAACGTCAGCGTTTTCGAGATATGATTCAACATTTCTTCCGTCAATGATGTATGTGGAACTGTTAAACAACGCATAACACGATTGTTAACAAAACCAATTCGATCACCAATTCCATATTCTGTATTATCTGCTTTAGAAGTTTTCCTTCTATCTCAATGAATGCCTCGGCGGGCAAGAAATATTTGCTTGTGTCCTGCACTTGTAGCTCGATTCGTCCACGTGCATCAGGTACATGTGGATCATAAGAATAATGCTGATAATCACGCACTGATTCGTCTTTGAGGACCGGTTCGTCGATGTCAAATGCTGGTCAGATACACGCTTGAACAATTTTATTTATTAAACGATCGGCGGGCCAGATCACCTCCCGCTATTAGACTTGCTGCTATATGTTTTTTTCTCTCTCGGCGGCTACCTGTTGTCTTACTGGTAATGGCACTCCAGCTAATTCTTTCAACCACTCATATGCAGCTTTATTTAATATTTTGCTGACGCTTGGTGGCATCACTTCGGTGCTTCGCAGTTTCACTGGAATGCTTACTTCGGTGTTGGGCAGTTTTACTGGCTGTGGTTTTTGTCGAACTAATCGTGTCTTTGAACGCCGAGAATGCTTTACCAGCAAGATTACCAACGGTACCAATAGCCTTATCACGAACAATTTCGATGGCTTTCATACCTAATTGTTTTGCAATCGGAATAGCTTTTGGGGACATCCTTCTAAATAAACCTTGAACAACATCGCAGAGTCCATCTCCGTGGATCATTTTATCAACCGGTAATCGTGAATTTATCACCCTGACGCTTTCAGGTCTACGTCGGGTATTGTGCATAATCATGTTATTTTGTTATCGCCGATCTAACTGATTACTCACTGAAGTAATCGTCGGTAATGTCATCTATCAACGCCCGATAGATGCACTGTCCATGACGCCGCAGGTAAATAAACGCAGCTGATTCATTGGTGATTTCGTTGGAATTGTTGCCGGCTCGTCTTTCACCAATCTGAATTTCTAGTCGATAAACATCAGCGAGGATGTTATTGGGACAAAGTTTATCTTGAATCACCGGCGATTCAGCGATCATATTACCGCCTTGTTTCCTACGACGTCTATCGCGAGTGGCAAGGCCACTTCCGGTTGCTCCTTCGGGTGGTTCATCATATGGATCTGGTTGTGGTTCCGGTACGCTGCAAGGGCTCATTTGACGACCTAACTCCTTCCTTCTTCTTCTTTCTTCAGACCTAGCTTTTGCACCTGATTTTTGTATTTTTTCTTTCGATTTTTCAAGTTTAAGCCTCATTTCTTCTTGTGTTTGTATCCTCCCTTCATTTTCTCTCTCAATATACATATCTACTATCTGGTTAAAATCTTCACCATCATCTCTGATCTGATGAGCACCGAAATAAATCCGATATAATATTTACGCCAATTAGCACGACTTACATTTTCAATATGCTCAGGTTTCAAATAATTTTATTTTCCTGCGAACCAAACGCAGCAATACGAAGTATTTGGTTTTTATTCCTGATAGCGGCAATACCTTCCTCAGTAAATTTATCCTTCATGTTGGTTTTTTTACTTTTGGTGGTGGTTGAACTTCGGGTGGTGGCTGAACTGGTGGTGGAGGTGGTTGAACGCGGCCAGCAATATCAGCAGGTAATGTCTCAAGAGTTTTTTGTGTTGCCTCAGTTGAAGCAACAATTTTTTGGTTGGTTCTACAGTTGGTTTAAATAACTGCTCTGTACCCTCTCCAAATTTCACATGAGCTTCCTGGCGTTTTTGTAACTGTTGTTTCACAGAATCACGGACTGGAAGATACTTCTTAACTGCATCTAGTCATTGTCGAGCTAATTTAGCTGAATGAGATTCCATGGTAATCGCATAATTACTCATTATTATTATTATTATTGTTATTATTATTATTATTATTATTATTATTATTATTATTATTATTATTATTATTACAACAACGATTTAAAAACAGATCACTAAGTCAGAATATACACAAGGGTTTACTGTATATCCAGTAAAGTAACATGATTTTTTCCCAGCTACAATGAATTATCTGATCTTAATTATACTCACAGTTTAGACATTGCTCCGGTCACGTGGGTGACTGCGCTGAAAATACCTATACGCAATTATTAACACGCAGAGGTTTCCACATGAGATTACGTGGTTAATGCTTAAATACTTATACGCTATTAACAACTCGCTGGAATGTAAACAGCCAAAAAATCTATAAAGAGAAATCTGTATATGTTACATTAAACATAAATATTTAAATAATAGAATACTTGATAAATAAATTATACGATCTAAATACTTGTAAATGTTTAATTTTTTTATATATTTGTGTATCTTTCTGTTCACAAACACAATATACTGATATATTTACTGTGAAAACCACCTATTTTGCCTCAGGCTATTTAGGAACATTTTCTAGTATGGTGATAGCAGACCTGTTTCGCTTGACTAACTCTATCTGTGGACTACAGATACGAGTACGAATTTAGATACATTATTTATTTTTCGTAAATGACACTATTTACACTGATATATTCTCTGTGAAAACCATCCACAGGCTGTTTTGAAACCTTCTCGAATACTGTGATAGCAGACCTGTTTCGCTTGACTAACTCTCACTGTGGACTACATATACGGATTTCTCCCCCCTCGGCCATATACGAAGACGAATTTAGATATTTATTTTCCGTAAATAACACTATTTATGTATTTTATTTCAGCTGAATATTCTAGAGCACGGGATAATTATAGATTATTTGATATTTTGTTATTCATCGTCAGCAGGTATTTATGTTAGGTTTTAACAAATATATGTCGAAGCTGCGATAGCGTAGTGGTACTATCGTTGGATTTCCAAACTATTACTGGTATACTTCGTGGGTTCGATCCCCGAACGCGGCATATTGCTGGCGGGTTTACTTTAAGGTTATTTAAGTGGGGGCTTCAGCCGAGCTCAAAGGTTAACCGGACATTCACTGATAATTGTTTGTTCGCCTCAACCCCGAAAGGGCTTTGGGGTTTTGTACCCTGGGGATTTCGTTGGTGGGAGGGGGTTGGCATAAAACAATTATCAATTATCAGTGAATGGCCTGACCGTAGAGCACGTGGCTGACAAGCCGGAATTATTATTTTCAAAAATGCTAATAAAAGCAATAATGTATTAAAGCAATTATGCTACTTAAAGCATTAAAGCAAAAATGCTGATTAAAGCATTAAAGCATTAAGCAATTAAAGCAAACAATGTTAATATAAACATTAAAGCAATAAAAAAATAAAAATTCTAATAAAAGCATTAAAGCATTAAAGCAAAAAAAATGCTAATAAATTGCGTCATTTCTTTCACATGGTCTGACCGCCATATTCCTCTGTACCACCAGCTATGTTGTTCATATCCAATAAAAATATTCACATTTAATGGTACATAAAAATCATCAAGATGTGTCATTCCAACGGCTCCATGTATTTTTTGCGTCATTTTTTTCACCCATGCCTGGTGTCCCTTAGATCTATTGACCCCCTGTGCTGCTCCCTTACAATGTTATCATCACAATATGAAAAGACATGGCAAGAAAACTGCATGCTCTGAACATAAAAAAATACAGGCAATGGTTCGGGTGACTCAGATCGATATTTCATAATAAGCAATGCAGAAATTATCAAGTTTTGGATAAATTGTGTTCTATTCTATATTTGCTCAGACTCTTTACTCGAATAAACTGTTCAAATTCCGGAACGAGCAACCCACTTTGTCATACGAAATTAATGGGCAGAATAACAGAGAACTGAGCAGAAATATAGAATAGAACAACACGAGCCCCAGTATGTACAATATAACAATTTAATGAATTACATAAACAAAATGAAATTGAACATGACATTTGAATTATTTGTTTTCTTTTAGAAATAGAGTTACACAGTTTAGGCGAAATTTAATAAGCCATTCTTTTGCACCGATACAACAGATTTCATCATACAATAGAGCGACTGATTGAAATCAGAATTATCGGCATGTCAGCATCACCTGCTTGCTTCCGGTCGTTTCCAAATCAGTGCTGGTGATAGGTAGGCTCTGCCATTTTTCTTTTCCTTCTCTCCCTCCCTCTCTCTCCCTGTCTCTCTGTCTGTTTGTCTCTCTCTCTCTCTCTCTCTCACACACACACATTGGGTCATCAACCATCTCCATATTGGTTGTAGACTGTACTCTTTCACTGTGAAGTACAAATATGGAGCTATTTCCTTCAAAACAAATATAATACCCATCCTAAATACTGTCAGGGTTTTTCCTTCTGGGATGAAACAATATCCCCGCTCTTTTTACCTGAGATATCCTCTATGATAATTCAACAGAACTAAGCTATGATTAGTTCGATACCTGATCTGAGACACAAACAACCTATTAACGTCAATTTGTGTCTTTTCTAGCGGCTATAACATTCCTAACTGGAACTATGACATAATTAGACCTCTTAGATAAGCCATTACAGCTCTCTGTGGGCTGTAAATTACTAGCTGACCATGTCAGTCGGCATACGTTCCTAATGCTAACACCATCGATTCTCGGTTGAAAAGAATTCAGAATTTAATTACACAAATGAATTAATGGATTTTACCCCTTGTCCTAACTATGTTCCTATGCTATTTAGCTATTCACTGACAGAGACATAGTAAAATCAATTCTTAGCATACATGTGACACACCGTTCAAGACAGATACATTAATTCCCACAGTTCGTATCAGAATAATGCATGAAATTCCTATGATCCATGATTTCTATTAAATACAACCCCCTAAATCCGAACACATTCATATCAATGGAATATTGTATTACATCACTGAATGCATGAGCCATATAACACTCAGTGCAAATTAAAGCAAACAATTAACCTTTGAACTCAAGGAAATTCAGCAAATAATTACAAATTAAATCAATGTACATATTTTATGCAGTTAAGACAATACATTTGTTCCTTCCAGAGCTTCCGCTCACTTATCATCAGAGAATTCCCTCTGTGTCTTCTTTGGTTCTGGGCCTCTCAAATTTCCAGACCCCCTGTCCCTTGGATGATTTATTTAACGAGTGCAATTACTTATTAACTATCCTCGTAGTTCCGCATACTCTTCCCCTCCGCAGAAAAACTTGGACTGCCTAAAACTTCCTTGCATGATATTTAAACGATGAAATTTCGTCTGGGAACACACCCACCCCTCGTTTAGCTTAGTCAATCAGGATCACTTCCTCTAACCGCCAATTGTCTTTAGGCTGCCTTTATTAATAAACAATCTGGAAAATATCATTCTATGACACCTGTTTCAAATGGCTCAATATTTCCCAAAATGTTTGCTTTGGTTTGTCTCAACTATGTCATTTTCCACTATTTGATCTTACGTTAAAATTGGCCTATTCCATCTGTCTGACCATTATCGAAAGAACTCTAATTAAAATTCACGTATGCCTCCAAACAAGAGAGGGTAGACAGTACAAGCTGCCAAGTTATTGCAAGCCTAACCCATACGTCAGTTTTAATGACTACATGACCACAACAAAATGTATTGCAAAATTATTTCTACAAAAGATTGCACCATCACATATTCATATAAAGTATGTCATATCCTGTCCAGTCTTTCGGATTTCTCTGTAAGTTTTCAGTGTAAAATTTGCCAAATACGGAAAAAATCAGTAATCGACCCAGTGAATATTATTCTTGCAACAAGAATAATTATAACCAAAGTGTGTAAAATTGCATTCCTTTTATTGCAGAAAGAAGGAAGAATAAACAAAAAGACGAAAAACCCCAAATGTTAGTGCTAACGAAATTATTAAGGGGTCTTGAGGTTCCACTCCACAATTTACTAATTTGCACAGATTCTAAATAAAATGTGAATCCTCTATTTCGTATTCGAGATCATATAGATTTCATAGATTAATCATAATATGCTTACCTTGGCTTGGATCGATCGGTTAAGGATTATTTAAGCATTTAACATTTACCAGGTTCAGTCTATGGCTCAGTATGATTACTGTTACTGTAGGGCTCGAATTTGAACTCGAAACTATGCGTTTAACAAATCAAACAAAGGTATGTATACAACATCGGAGGTTAATTTTAAAAAGTTTTAAAGGTCCGATTTTCTTTCAGTTTCTTCAGGAGAAGTGCTATTTACCGTACTAAATCTACATACGAATATAGATGAAGAAAAAATTAGTTGGTCAGAATATAAAATGACAAAAGTACCTAATCTTAATTATAACTTAAAACATTTCTAGTAATTCAAAAGTTGGAATAAAATGGTACAAAATATATTTTACTTACAACATATAATAAACCCAACACCCACACTGATACAACATATTGTTTTGGTTTATTAGAAAATCATAGCATTCGGAAGATTTTACAGCAAAGGCTGAGCCCCAAGCAGACGACATATGAGCGAGGAAATGAATTTTTTTTTGGTAACAATTGTGGAGCGTTACCTGACAGTTGTGATGTTGCATTCTAAATCAAGTTGCAAGAAGGAAAAGTGAAATAGACTGCAAAAGAATAATTTACTTCAACTTCTCGCAAACTTATTTATTATCCAGCAGGGAATGCCAGGCTCAGAACGGAAGAAAGCTCTGCGGAATAAATTCAAGCGACTAATGAGAAAATGGAACTGCGTCAGAATTCTCCTCAACCTGTCAAAAGTGTCAACACAAGAGAAAGAAATGAACCAGGCTTTCAGAGTAGTTGATAATATGGGCAGCGTCTTTACCTTTGATCCTGGCTACAGTAAAAAGGTCATCACAACCTATGGAAAACTGTCTGACCGGGTCAGGATTATTTTCAGGAAAGATCCTAAAGAAAGAACCACGGCTGATGAACGAATCCTTCTGGTATGACATTCTTTCCTAAAACAAGGAAGGGGGTGTAGACGAATAGTAAATTAATTAGTTACTGAAAAGGGAACAAACATTGTGCTTATGTCTATTTCCCAAATGCAACTCACTTTGATCATTCCTTCTATATACATTTTGTATTATGGAATTCAGATATTAGTATTATTTCGAATTCAACTTGTCTTTGTGTTTATCCATTTATATCCAGATATACATTTTCTAGGTTACACCCAGACATATCAAAACTTAAAATGGTCACTTGAAGTAAAAATGTATTGTCAATTTAAGCGAGGCACACATTCTTGGTTTATTGACAGTTCATTTCTCAAAGTTTTGAAGTAATGGAAGAATGATTTACAAGAGAAAACAACGCACTTTGAAGTTTCAAACTTATGTGAAACTTTGGTGATTAATGCTTTATTTTAAAGTTACATTGTTTCAAAGCACACTAGAAGTAGTCAATCATTTCCTTGTAGATGTTCATTACTTTTATGGCATTTTTATTATTTGAATATATCTGTAGTTTGATTCAGTTGATTTTATTGATAGATGCACGTGTCTTTTAAATAATCAACATATCCGCCCATGAACTTCAGTATGTTGTCATTGCAGATAGAATACTCTCCAAAGAGCTGAGTGAGCTATGTGATTGCAGACTGTTAACATTACTTTGGTTTACAGTGGTTCTATTTTCTATTTTGTTTTGTTTGTTTGTTTATTATCTTTGGTAGTCCTTTTCATTCAAATTTTAGGGTATATATATATATATATATATAT
>JAECUM010055443.1:0-10709 GCA_016617855.1 Megalonaias nervosa | reverse complement strand
AGAGAGAGAGAGAGAGAGAGAGAGAGAGAGAGAGAATATAAGTGAAATGCCTGTATTGAAATAGAGTGAGTATTACCAGGTCCGTCAAATGGGACACCATCACCATGTTTTCCAGCAAAAATCTGTATATTAATGTCAGCTGGGTCGTTTTGAGTTTCCACATGATTCAATGCAATTCGAATTTTATTCGCCCAGATGTCGAAATCTCGTGCCATAGCGTCCCTGAAATTAAGGTTATATATAATGACAAATCATGTCATAATAGCGATACCTTCAAAGTTCATCATCGGCACACATTTTATATTCACGAATTGGTTGTGGACCTTTATTTATTTCATGGACGTAAATCTCCATTCAGAAAAGAGTACCAAATTCCGGGCAAAAATCCGATTGATTGGTTAGCTTTGATGTTCAGTTCATTGATCGAAACGAAACTTCAATTCATAAAGCGTTCTAGATCGAAATTGAAAATGGTTGAAATGTTAGGATGTAATATCTAGGAAGCAAGTAGTGTCAAATTTAGGCACCGCCTACACTGCACATACCACGGACAGATTATAATGTGTATATGTTCGTCGACGATCGGAGGGAACATTCCTTCCAATTTTAATGCTTTCGTTTGGATGACACTATGATTTTTGTAATGACAGGGTTTTGAGTAATATGAAAGCAGTCCGTGTCGCTACTGATTTCTTTGCTTCTTATTAATACCGATCACTGCTCTTTACCAATCACTGCTTTCTCACCTCAATCTGTTCGAATCTCGAACTTGGTTAATTTGGGTATGCGAGAGAGCTGACAGTATAATATCTTGGGTCGGTGGTTATGTGTGTGTGTGTGTGTGTGTGTGTGTGTGTGTGTGTGTGTGTGTGTGTGTGTGTGTGATTTCGATTTTAACGTAACTTTAACTATTTTTTGTCATATCGCAACGATGTCCGCAGTGTGGCATTTTATAGAGATGTTTAACAGACTAACTACTACTGTGAGGGAAAGAAACAATATTTTTACATTGTGTAGTCTTCGGGTGAAAGTAAGAACTGGATATGTGACTATCATATCTTTGGCGCTAGGATAGGGATCATCCCACAAAGATAAGCATCTGGGTATAGCTTTGACAAAAACGGCTATTGACATGGACTGATATACATCATGATTTGTTGTTGAATGGTATTATAATAGTATGTTACGTTGGGTGTAGATGGAGGCGACAACAGTACCAAAACACATAACGCTTATAAAATACGTGCATCTCAGCACAGGTCTTATTCTAATTTGTATTCCCTTCTATTTTACGATATCTTGACTTGTAATTATATTTTTAATTTAAGGGTCAACTCTGCATATTGTAATCTTCCAGGATTTATCATGTGCTGTTTTATTACACCTACAATAAATTCGCATTTAAATACTGCCGCTTTAAGAGCGTTTAACTTACTCATTTGTAACAACATGTGCTGTGTGAACTGTCTCATATGTATGTATTATCCTGTGTTTGTATATCTGATAAATCAAGATTATATAATGTTTTACGATTTTGGTAAAAACTAATTAGAGCTTATTTTTAATTGTTTCTTTTTAACATGTCGACTACAAATAAATGTTATCGTATCTTATTAGTTGCCGTACTTACTGCTGATTAAAGAAGAGTCGGTAAGGCTCAAGAAAGACACAAAAGAAAATATTATCTCGGGGAAATAAATTAAGCCGAACAAGGTGGATAAGTACTCACACGCTTAAAAGATTCGTCTCCGGTGAAAAATTGTTTAAACCGATCGAAGAATATTGTCAGTTCTTGATCATTTTGGAAAGCATTAAAATCCCTCGAAATCGCACAAAAGACCACCGATGTTTAAAATTTTAACTAGTTATCAGCAGATGAATAGAAACATACCTACTAAATTTCATTTGTCTGTGTAAAGCGATATTGCATATTCATGCCAACAATCTTCCTGCGACAAATGCAGAGAGGATATCAAGTTACTATGCTGCTAACTGTATTGGCATGAAAGTGCGAGATGTTCTTAGAACACACAATATTTGCCACAATCTGCCATAAGTTGATTTCTAATGACCTTAAATTTATTAACGAATGTAGATGATTCAATAAAACATTGATTATCCAATTATGCGAAACCCATAGACGGACATGAGGCATGATTTGATAATTCGTGAGTCATATATATATTATGTACGTTGTAACAAAGATATACCACGAAATGTATAAAATTTTCATTAAAAGGAAACGAGTCTTGCTGACTTTCCTTTTAATGAAAAAGTTATACAACGAGTGGTAGATCAATGATGCAGCGTTACTGTACATATATTTTATTTATATCACATACAAATACATATATTTGCCCTTTGAACGGAATTAAGATTTACAACAGGCAGCTGTGCATTGACCAATTGAATGAACTCCTCAAATCCACGAGTGTGCCCGCTACAAAATGTAGTTCTATGCCTTTAGTGGCTATTCACAATCACCTTTTCATATTGATAAGTTGTTTTCTTTTTTTAGTTTCTATTTTTCTTCACATTGATTAAATCAATATAATACATAATTATGATATAAACATGAAAGTTGGTTTTAATGATAAAAGTAGAGCATTACAAAAACACATGGTTAGCTACGCCATTCACAAGAACGCTGCTATTCACGTACCGTAGCATGGAAATTAATGTGGAATAGAAACTAAGCGAAATGACAAACCAACAAGAGGTAATTAAAATAATTTAATATATTTACAGTTGATCTAAGTCATTATTCTGCTCTAGCAACAGTACCACCGACAATAAACTCTCTCTCTCTCTCTCTCTCTGGTCAGTTTGACTTTAAATCTCTCTCTCTCTCTCTCTCTCTCTCTCTCTCTCTCTCTCTCTCTCTCTCTCACACACACACACACACACACACACACACATCTTTTGGTCGGTTTGACTTAACTTTTACCATCATTCATAAGTTCAGAGATATCGTGGGATGACACAAACGAAAATCCTCTACGTTCGTAATTTCCTTGCTACGATGGTCCAAAGAGAGAGAGAGAGAGAGAGAGAGAGAGAGGCCTTTGGACATTTTCTTATTTAATTAATTATAATCTAGTTTTAGAACATTATAGTATGTTTAAGAAAATACAACAAAACATTACATACATCACAGCATGTGTACCACGTAACCGAGGAATTTACTGTATAATGTCGACTTGGTTTGCAACATTGTATCGTTGATAAACACTGTAGATAAACTCCAAGGAAAGTGCACACGTATCGTTACGACGAACCATATTCCTGTAGGTGTCTTGGTGTAATTTCTATTTCAAGATTATAATCCAGCCCAAATTCCTTTTCTCTCTCACTCCACATTTCTGCGTAGTTTGTCCGTTATGCATGGGGGGGGGGGGGACAGAAAGCAGAAAGAATTGCGATGAAAATGTGTACTATATTAAATTCATTTAGAAAACGACGATTATTAATACCTTTCATCGTCATTTTGATACGTCACTAATGATTAATGTGTTGAAATTCATCACTGATCTAGAATCAACTGCAGACGGTTTCTAGAATGTTTATATATGAGTATTATTGCGCCATGGGCGGATGACAATTTGATATACCAATAGTATTGGTATATCAAATTGCTTTATACCAACACTTTAAATGCCATGTTATTTTTAGTGTGTGTTTGTGATTTAGATTTTTAACGCAGCTTTAACAATTTTTCAGCCATATCGCTGATGTCTGCTGTGTGACAGTTTATAGTGATTTCTAGCACTGGGGTATCATGCCGCAGGCAGCTGTTAGTACCATTGTTTAAAGTCTTTGGTATGAAACGGCCTCCCGCATCATAGGCGGACGTTCTAACCACTAGGCCACCGGAGCGGTCCATGTTATTTTTAATGTATGTGGTATATATACACCTCGTAAGTGAACCCTCGGTATACAGGAGCCCTTTCGAAACCAAACTTGTTTTTCTCGGGTGATGAGTGGATAGGTAGGTGGGGGAACCATTTCCATCTTTAACGTCAGTTTTTCTGTTCCAGCAAGCCGAAATCCCTCTACTTCAAACACCGAAGTTAATTCGATCTCACATAGCAAATTAGAATTTAAAAATCCCATAAAAGGGAAACTGACTTCATACAAATTGTATTTTGTGTGCTAAATTCCTGACCCATTCAAAGCCATAATATTTACGGTTAGCAAATGCTGGCGTAGATTGATGTAAAAAAAAAATGTCCCAACGGCATGCGAGATTGAATCAATACCTGACACATGCGCTAACTCACATTAGGACCTACAATAGGTTAATCTATAGTCTTTGCACCATAAAGTAGCCCGATTTTAAGGTAATTTTTTTTTTTATATCTGAATGCTTGTTGAAAAGAAAGTTTGAAAAAGACTATATTTATCTGCTTCTTGTCTAAGTGCGATTGATGCTATTCGTTTGTATACATAATCAACAGAAAGTTCTTTTCTTTACTTAACTACTTGTTCTTTATTTATCATACATGAAGCATCGCTTTTCTTTTCTCGACGGACAGCGGCAGAACAGTATTCAAAGAGTCAGATGCACTAAACTGAATTTAAAATAAGAAAAATCATTACATAGATGTTTAAGTAGGCAGGACGGTCAGTATGCAAGAATGATCAGCTCTTTTACTTATAACTGAACTATCCTTCCAGGATAGATTAAGTCTGATCGATGAGTATGAAACATCCGTTGAAGAATCTAGAGGAACATCTACCAAGGAAACTGCTATGACGATGAGAATGTATGTTCTGTATAGTATGGCAATGATATAACCTAACCTGGAGTTTTAGATCTTACTCTAAGATTAAAACAAGTCTTCGTGATTGTTAAGGATGAGTGTTATTTGGCTACTGCAAAAGAACTGGAGTCACTGACACAAGCCAAAATATATAAAGAAATATGTTATACAACACAGACAACGGTTCGTGCCTTCATCAAGCCAGGATCTTAAACTGTAAACATTAAGAATGATATGGAACATTATGGTGTTTCATTCAGTATTCGAATGACTTGTAGTAAAGTTAAAAATACGTCTCATTCCTTAAATGTTTCTTGAGATATGGTCTTTACGTCTATGAGAAACAACTGTCATGCAACCAAATTTAATTTTTGGAAGAAACGTTCCTTCTTCAGCAAATGCTTAACTAAACATCTGTCTTAACTGTTTAGACTATTACAGACGTTCCCTCGTAAATGCATTATCTCTAACTCTGTCTTTCATGACAATTGCACTCTGATATAATAAATATTTTTTCACATCTGCAAAAGCTAATGATGTTTTAGTTTTTTTTGAGTATTTCCTTATATGCTATTGGTAATGTAACATTGTATCTAATAGCTGACCTTATCAAAGGTCAGTGACAGTTTTGGAACCAACATAAGATTATTATTAGGATTCATCTTCAGGGACCTTGGTACTTCTCACATAGCTAGACCCTGGACTACTTGGTGGAAGCTACAAGTTTTATTGTAACAGACGTTCTAATTTTTCTAGAACAATACACTTTGACACTGATCCGGGTTCATCTTTTACGTCTTAGTATGTCATATAAATTTTACTGGAAACTAGTTATACCTGCAATCATAACTGAAGCAGAAATCGATATTTTTTTTGTGTCCAGTGTGTTATTTTTACTGGAATTTATTTATTTAAAATATGAACTTAGATTTACAGTGAGATTCAAATACAACTAATTTTTTTTTTTCAGAAAGATATTCTTCAGGCCTCGTTAGCAATTCTAGGAATATTTGGGTTTTAATTCGAAATATCATACCTTTTTACATTTCCACTTTGTATTTTAGGGGAATAAAATATTCGTTGAATCTTACAAAACGTTTCGGTTTTCGCTCTTTTCTATTACTTTATTTAAGACCATTAGATTAACTTTCTCTCAGAGTGAATGATAATTAGGATCAATAGATTCTAAGTGAGCGGTATAGGGGACATATTAAGACAAAATGGTATTCGTCTTCAACCACATCAATCATACGAAGCTCATATTTCCTTTCATGCCATTTTTTCTACATGTCTGCCAGTCTCGATATTAATAAGCTGTGATGGAACTCTAAATTTACTCAAAGCCTTGCTGTGGCTGCAGTTAGCCATTATTCTAGATTTGGAAGCATTTTGGAAGATATCATTCATATCTTAATCCAAATATGAACGTTTCGAAGCAACTGCTGAACTCCAGTCGGTAGGCATTTAAGGGGATATGTTTCGAAAATTACATTTTTTTGTACTTAGCAATTCGAACCAATACGCAAGAATGAGCACATGTCCTTTTACATATTTCGGCCCAATTCTCCATATAGGTTCATATTGTTAGTGCCAAGTGTAACATTTGGTAACAATTTGCAATATTTTCTATGCATTGATTCTATATCTTCTGCCTTCAAAAGTTATCATATTGTTATAAGTCTTTGGTATGATTCAACCGGTGTTCGAACCGTCTCTCATCTGAGGCGGACGCTCTAACTACTTACGCCACCCGATCGGTCCCCTTTTTCGTATATTGACCTTACTTTCATAGTCTTATTATATAAATATACGCCACTTAAGGAAAGACTATCATGACCTAATCCGTCGCAATGAATTACCTTTATGTCATTTTGTAAGCTATTTGATCCAATCCGAAAACGGAGCATGTCCGATTCAGCAATTCGGGTTTGTCGTTGTAAAGGAGGAAAGGAGAAGTAACTTCAGAGAGACCCGAACAGAGTTTGGTTAGATTTCTTTATAATAGAATCATTTCCGTATACGAAATATAAGACTGATTACATTTATTTGTTCTAGTTCACATAACACGTTTTTGTTGTTGTTGGTAGAACGTTTGTAGGCACACACAATCAAGCGTCGCATGATATGATGGGAAATCATACATTTTCATATGTAAAAATATAGGAATGAAAAAATATGAAAATGATTGCTCCAGTAAGTCTCTATATTACACACTTAAGTATATAATAAATTAGTATTAACAAAAGTAAGTTCATTGCAATAGTATATGTAGCACATAGAAATGAGCCTTGTTGGTAAAAATCAAGTACAAAATAAATACAAATTATCCATAATATCTAGTAACACATATCATTGCTTAATTAAAGTCAAGTTTTCTCTTCGGTTACAAATATTACCTTTTGTTTAATCGATATTTACAAATATATTCCACCTTAAACAGTATACATGTAGCTTTTCTAAGAATGCATGTAGACTCACCGCTGTCTCTGAAAATATTATAGACTCGTCAGTACGTTAGTTGTGTTTACACACACACACACACACACACACACACACACACACACACACACACACACACACACACACATGCGCGCGCGATTAGCTAAGAGGTAAAATACATTTTATTTTCCATTAAATATAACTTACTTTTTTTGCCCTCATTCTTCTACGAAACATTGCTGTGCTATTCAACGTACCTGGATGTAAAGGTTACCAATATGATGTACATTAAATATATTCGAAAGTTATCGATATCAATAGGAATTTGAAACAAATCTCCCCTGGTATTTGCTCAGAAAGCGTCAAATTAAAAGGATGTGCATTATATATATATATATATATATATATAATATATATATATATACACTATATATATATATATATATATATATATATATATATATATATATATATATATATATATATATATCTTGCATTCGATGATAAATATTATCTCTTTATCATCGTTATTATTATTATTATTATTATTATTATTATTATTATTATTATTATTATTATAACCTTTGTTGTCATCGTCGTCTTTTTCTCGTCATTATTAATAATTATTTTCTTTTCAAGTAGGTTTCATGAGATGGTCAATCTGAAAGTTACAGGTCTTAGGTTCAATGACGCAGCCCCGCTGTGGGTTTCAAGCTAATACCAAGAAAGGATCTGAGAACTATGTCGCAGATAGGTGAGATACAATAGACATACAGAGTCAAACCTTTGTTAATCAGATACTAACATGACCTATGCAAAATGTTTTTCTTTTCTTTCTTTTCTTTCTAAACAAGCGGATGAACAAAGTGAATGTCTAACAAATGTATAATTCTATTATTGAAAGATAACAGCTTCATAAATATAGCAATTTGTTAATGAAGTTCGAAAAAACTCACGCTTATGGAAATAAATTGTTTAATGAAAATATGACAAGTTAGCAAACTAGCACATAAATAATGTAATCACGAGTTTCAACTGTATATTACATGTAAACAGCAACCAACTTTATCACATCAATGACAGTTGTTACATATATGTAATTAAATTGCTTGTGTGTTAGTTTTAAAATTCTTTTTTATTTTATTTTTGTTTCATTACATTTTATTGTAATGATTATTGAAAGGATTCAAAATTCTTCAATATTTTCGTTTACCAAATGTTGTTTATTTAAAATGTAAAAGTGTTACATGAGAATTATTTTTAGTTAACCTAGTTTGTTTTGGGCTGGCAAGAACGTAAACAGGCAGCTAAAATGATTGGTCAGTATCAGGGCCATACTTTCCTTGCGTGATCACCATGTGTAAACAACGTTTATTTATGACTGGTTTCTAAATGGGGTTACACTGGCGTACGTGATGGATTTCTTGTAGTAAGAGACCACATGACCCATCTCGCGAGACTTGAAATGATGTTTTGGGGGTTTAAATACGCATTCTTAATATTCTTCTGGCAGAGTCGTTTTAACATCTTGAAGGAACAAGGTGTTATTTTTATTTGTTGCCAGATTGTTTGTTTTTCATCAGTTTTTGGATTTAATAATTTATTCTCCTGGAAATTCAACAAGTGGACTTTCTAATAAAAAATTCTGAAAGATATTCATGGAAATTTATTCTGGAATTATTCGGAAACAAAAACTGTGATTCAATTGAGGAATTGTTGATATTCGTACATTGGACCACATCTGACGTCATCGCCTTCCATATTTGTATGTCGTCGAGATTCGAACCTGGATTCTAATAGAACTATTTAGTGATAGGACTTGTGTTTTCATTCTTAGGATCAAATTTTGGATTATATTCACAAACCGTAAGCCCTATTTACCAATTTTTACATTGTTTTCTAGGGAAATAAATTATTTTGTTAAAATATACAAAGCTTGTTGGCTTTCACTCTTTTCTTTGTTACTGAATACGAGCCCTTGTCACGGAACACAGTATCAACTATAAATGCGGCCGACACTGACATTGATTATTCAGTACTTTTAAGTGATCCATTCCACCCATAGAAATACAAAGTAACTTCCATTCAGGTGTTGAGATTATATAAACAACGTCGACTGCATACTACATTTAATAAATAAAATTGAACAAGGGCATTCGATGTAATACATGTAATGTTTACGTGATATAAATTTTTGTGTTGAGATCTCGAGAGCGTCGTAGTTTAAGACGTGGTTTCGGGTAAAAGCTGTGACCCCTTAAACAGATTTTGCTTTAAATAACTTTATTCATTTATTTCGTAAGCCTGAAAGTTCTGCTTGTTATTATAAAGGAGTGACTCGCTCCTTTCCTTCTAATACTGTGATTGTAATAGCATATAAATTTTACTGACTGGACTAAATTTATAAATTCATTACCTACCCCTTTGCGTGACCGTTATTGAACTTACTATATTTCGTTCAATTAAACTGGGTGTTTTTATTTAATTGGTCACTGAATCACCTCTTTCAGTCACTTGTCAGTCAGTCGGTTAATAAGTTTGCTGTGCAACTTCTTAATTAAATGTTTGTTAGCAATAAGTGATTCAAAATGTCTGTTAGTCGGCGAAAAGCCTGGGAAAGCCATTCAATACTTAAATCAGACAGTCAGTCAATCAGCTAACTGGACATCGGTCAGCAGATCAATAATTGAGCCAGTCAGTTGTTTTAGTAAGTTAGTTACACTGAGCAATACAATGTTTGATGCATAGTAACTCACATATCAGATATTATATGTTAAATGTTAGTTTAGCAGTCAGTGAATGAGACACTCTGCACTGTAGTCGGGGAATAGCTGAATCAGCAAAATAAATCAGCCCGTCAATCAGTCAGTAGATTGGTTGTTTGGATAACTGTACCCATTAGTCAGCAAGATAGTTGGCTTTGGAAGTTAATCAGTAGTGAGTGACACAAAGTTTGTCTCTAAGTGAGGTGTTTATTATCCTGATCAAATAGCTTCTAGTTTATGTTTTGTTCGTCGCAAGTTGTTGTATTAGACTTAAGGACATTTCTCAGCACACGATGGGCTATACATGGCAGCCAGTTAAACTGATGAAAGAAGGACCCAGGAAAACCCCAGGAAGAACGACCGAATCGCTCCGTTGTCCAGTTGTTAGAGAGTCCGCCTCGGATGCGGGAGATCGCGTGTTTGAGCCCCGGCCGATTCATCCCAAAAACATATAAAATTTAAAATAACAGCCGCCTCGCTAGGCGTTCAGCATTACGATCTTAGCACTAGGATTGGTCGACTTGTGTCAGGATAATGTGACTGGGTAGGACATGATGCAACAAGTCTGCGGAATGATGCCCCAGTGCTAAACATCTCTATAAGCTGCCACACTGCGGACATCGTTGCGATATGACCAACATACAATGCTGCTAACTGCCTGTGGATAAAAGTTCGAGATGTTCTTAGAACACATAATATTTCTCACATTCTGCAATAAGCTGATTTATCTGGAGTTCAAATC
>JAECUM010055441.1:12612-24452 GCA_016617855.1 Megalonaias nervosa | reverse complement strand
CCCCTTGCAAACAATCCTGCGGGCGCCCATGCTTGTACTATAGTGTACTTTTGCCGATGTAGCTGTCTACTTTCACTTTCCTACTTTGCATTGTTTTATGATGCTATTGACTCTGGATTGCTTCAGAAAAAGTTTAAACTCAAACACAAGACATTAAAAATAATATCCCTTGGGAAAAGAATGGACATATATTTATAATAAAAATCTAAAAGCATTTTGTGCAAACGAATGGATAGATCAACGAATGGATAGATCAACGAATCAAATAGCGGTACCTCAACCTATTGCATACGGACGCATGAAAATAGTGATAACTATACTTATAACGTTGCATCAGTTTTGCAACTTTCATCACCGAGTAACCTAATGAATAAGGTAAATTCAACATTTTATGAGAGGAAATGATACTGGTGTTCATTATAACAA
Organism: Megalonaias nervosa; assembly: GCA_016617855.1. Classification (NCBI taxonomy): domain Eukaryota; kingdom Metazoa; phylum Mollusca; class Bivalvia; order Unionida; family Unionidae; genus Megalonaias; species Megalonaias nervosa. Next base: position 24,026 of record JAECUM010055441.1, on the reverse strand, counting down.
ATAATAAGATGAACGGTCAACCTGCGGTTATGCGAAATTAAACGGTCAACCTGCGGTTATGCGAAATTAAACGGTCAACCTTCGGTTATGCGAAATTAAACGGTCAACCTGTGGTTATGCGAAATTGCAAGATAACAGTGACAATGACAATAATCACATTTTTCAGTTGCCAATATAACAACAATAATGATAATAATTACATAATGCAATTACAAATATAACAACAATAATGATAATAATTAGATAATGCAATTACAAATATAACAACAATAATGATAATAATTACATAATGCAATTACAAATATGACAATGATAATGGTTACATGATTCAATTTCAAACATAACATTGGCAATAATAATAATTACATGATGTAATTGCAAACATGATAGTGATAATAATTACATGGTGCAAGTGCAAACATGACAATGACAATGATAATAATTACATGATGCAATTTAAAACGTAACAGCGATAATGGTAATAATTACATGATGCAAATGCAGGCATGACAATGACAATGATAATAATAACATGATGCAATGCAAAACATAACAATGATAATGATAATGATTACATGATGTAATTGTAAACATGACAATGATAATAATTGCATGATGCAAATGCAAGCATAACAATGACTGATAATAATTACATGATGCAATTTCAAACATAACAGTGACAATGATAATAATTACATGATGTAATTGCAAACATGATAATGATAATAATTACATGATGTAATTGCAAACATGACAATGATAATACTTACATGATGCAAGTGCAAACATAACAATGACTGATAATAATTACATGATGCAATTTCAAACATAACAGTGACAATGATAATAATTACATGACTCAATTGCGAACATGATAATGATATTAATTATACATGATGCGATTGCAAACATAACAGTGACAATGATATAATTACATGATGTAATTGCAAACTCGATAATGATAATACTTACATGATGTAAGTGCAAACGTGACAATGACAATGATAATAGTTACATGATGCAATTTAAAACCTAACAGCGATAATGATAATAATTACATGATGCAATTGCAAAAATGACAATGACAATGATACTAATTATATGACGTAATTGCAAACATTACAATAATAATAATTACATGATGCAAATGCAAACATGACTATAACTGATAATAATTACATGATGCAATTGCAAACATAACAGTGGCAATGCTAACAATTACATGATGTAATTGCAAACACGATAATAATAATAATTACATGATGCAATTGCAAAAATGACAATGACAATGATAATGGTTACATGATGCAATTGCTAATAGATAGAACTGGCATGTGCTAATAGATACACCTAGCAGGAACAAATATATAACATCTGATATGTGTAAATAGATACACCTGTCATGTGATAATATATACACATGACATGTGGTAATCGATACATCTGGCACTGAAAAAGCATTTACATTAAGAGACATATAAATATAATTATTTGAAATTGACAAATGCAGCCTTTTGATTGGTAAGAATGTTTCTGAGTAACATTTGGAATCAAGTAAGTTTTATGACGCTAGACTGGCGCGTGGTCAAGCGTTAACATTGCCAGAACACGTAGCTTCCACGGAGATGACACGGAAGCGACTATGACTTGATGATGACTATCAAACTTCATCAGGAAAACCAATAAGCCAAGATAGGCAAGGATAAGATTTGAACTTGTAAAGCTTCAAGAGTCCAATTGTGGTACAAGTATCTGAAGCATCAATACGCGGAAAATCTGGACCACTTACAATTTTGGGTGCTGAAGAAATTAACCTAGACTCCTTTATCACCACCTTCAACATGGCAGTAATAGGCACAGCCAGCGAGATCCTTGACAAGCATCGTAGAACGAAGGTCGCGGCTACAGCAGATATCATCAACATCTGTAATGAGAGGAGAAAACTGAGGAGGAAGCGAGAAGACCATGAAGGAACAGAAAAAGGGGAATTAACAACAGGGTTAAGAAGAGCTTAAAGAAAAGCGAAGGAAAGCTGGATAGAAGACCAATGTAAGGAAGGCAAGAAAAATCTGAATCAGAATAACAGTAAAATGGCATATCGGTTGGTGAAAGACCTGGCAATAGGGGAGAAATAGGGGAGATCTACCACAATCCAGGACAAAGCTTGTAACAGTCTCACATAAGATCAAGAGATTCTTAACAGATGTGCTTAATACTGTTCAGAGCTTTGCAAACAGGAGACGTCTGGAGACCAAGCTGTACTATGCTTCCCACTGACTACAGCAGAGGCTGACTAACCGATCCTCTGGAAGAAGTAGAGGCTGCAGTAAAGGCACTAGGAAAGGAAAGCCAGCTGTGGTAGACAATATACCAGCAGAACTTGTTCAAGCTGGAGGAACCTCCACGATAGGTGTCCTTACAATAATCTGCAACAAAACCAGGCAAACAGAAGAATAGCCCATACGATGGACCAGTCTCTGATCATCACTCTTCCTAAGAAAGGAAATCTGCAGCTGTGCAAGAACTACCGAACAATCAGCCTCATCAGTCACCCAAGCAAGGTTATGTTTAAGATCATTCTCAACAGACTGAAACCCCAAGCAGAGCACATCATTGCTGAATAACAGCCAGGTTTCAAAGCAGGACGTAGCATTATAGAACAGATCTTCAATCTTTTGAATCCTCTGTGAAAAGTATCTACATCATCAACATGACCTTTAAAATGTCTTCATTGACTTCACGAACGTTTTCGACAAGGTATCGCATACAGCCGTGTGTGTCACCATGTGGATATACAACACAAATGCAAAACTTATCTGCACCATATAAAACCTACATGACAAGGCAATTAGAGAATTTTCGTCATTGGCAACATAAGAGATTGCTTTAGAACCAGAGTCGGCTTTAGACGGGCGTGCCTTCTATCACCCACTCTCTTCAACATTTACCTGGAAAGGATCATGTCAGATGCCTTGGAAGACCATGAGGCAGTATCAGTGTTATACACAGAACAATTAACAAACTGCGCTTCGATGATAATATCGATGGCTTAGCAGGAGATGATCAAGAACTAGAAACCATCACGAATCATCTTGACCATGCATCACTAAGGTATGGAATAGAGATCAGCGTTGAAAAGACCAACTAATGACAAACAACCCGAATGGCATCCAAAAGGAAATCAGAGTGAATGGGCAGAAGTTGGGCACAGTGATAAGCTTCAAGTATATGCTATAACCTCTGATGAATGCTGCAAAAGCTGAGGTTCTTTCCAGGCTTGCACAGACAACAAGTGCACTGGCTAGGCTGAGGCCTATACAAAAGAACAGCAACATTACGCCTGGGTCCAAGATCAAGCTTAGGCGCTCCCACTCATATCCATATTCCTGTATGCATGTGAGACATGGTATTGAAAGCAGAACTAGAGAGAAGAATCCATGCTTTAGAGATGAGATGTTATCGAAGGATCCTATAAATCTCATACTTAGATCACGTCTCTAATGAGTAAGTGAGCGTTACAATCCAAAGGTGCAACTGGACCATACCAAGATCTGCTCACCACAGTAAAGAAACTCAAACTAAGATGGTATGGTCACATCTCCGCTCATCTGGCCTGTCAAAGATAATCCTACAGGGCACATTGACAGGAAAGAGAAAACAAGGCAGATAGAAGAAGAGATGGGAAGATAAGACCAAAGAGTTGACTGGCATGGCGTCCCTACGATTAGTCAGGTTACGGGAGAAATGAAAAATGAAAAAAATGAAAAGTTTTATGACAAATGAGCGTTGACTGAGCGAGTCATTATAGTAATTATGAGTTTTCGAGTGACTGATATTTTGAGTTATCAAACTGAGATTGTCTACTTTCACTGTGACCATAATAATCCACCAGACTTCCTTGTACAGTGAATATCACAATTACTAGAATTAAAGTCTTTTAGAGCAGTAGTCTGAGACCTTCAATATCACAGTTCATAATTTTAGAACCACATTCAGATTATAACCTTTTCTACCACACGGTTTCTTATTCACTCATTTTTGCAACATTGTTTCTTTAATACTCCTAATGTCTGCTACGTAGCAGCCCGGCTTCTGCGCTGAAAGACTTAACATGGTGTGCTAAAGCCCCAATATTGAATGCAAATGTTAGTCAGTTCACTTCAATTATTAGATACGTGAAATAGATACATCACAATCTCTCTCTCTCTCTCTCTCTCTCTCTCTCTCTCTCTCTCTCTCTCTCTCCGAATAAATAGCACTATCACACAGGTTAGAAAATTTAATTCGTACTCGGAGGAAGATTCGAACCTGGGTCAGCGGTAAACGTCACCCATCGCCTTGCCTGTAAGCACCGATCGCTATGCCATCTCGATCATGCACACATCACCAAATGATGATGTTACATAATCGGTGGGACAGGTATCGTTGCGTAGCAGACACATGTTGACCTATACTGTAGGATGATGCAATTTATTCGTATTTATACAAATGCTGTTAGTATTATCAAGCATTCTCCTATAGATTCCAGGGACAGAATTTATCGTTCTGTTTCAGGCCCGGCCCTAGGGCAAGGAGAACGAGGCAACCACCTTGGGCCCCGCCCTTCTCCTCAGTTCACTGTTTTTGCTTGGGGCCCCGCGCTCATCGCTTGCTGCCTTGGGCCCCGCACATCCTAGGGCCGGGCCTGTTCTGTTTGGTTTATTTTTGTAATCTCTCTCTCTCTCTCTCTCTCTCTCTCTCTCTCTCTCTCTCTCACACACACACACACACACATGTATATAACACGATGTCTTATATTGAAAAGACCAGAAATCAGGTTTTAAGCGATTTAATAAATAATAACGGTGAGAATGAACACGCCATTTAATTCAGCATAGTACCTGTTAAATGAACACACTGTTCCTCACAACTCTATCAACTTCTGATCATACAGAACAGTTTGTTTTCGTCTAGATGCCAAAATACAACGTTATAAGACTTCATATTATGGTGAAATTAATTATATTATTTCACAGCTATGAATAATAACAGCCAATTGTATTAGTTTGACTGGAACACATTTTGACATAGTAGCGTGTTCTCTCAATGTAAAATTGATTTTAGTGCTAATGTACTTTATCAGTGTGGTGGTAGTTAGCGGCTGCTTCATAAAGAATTACTACATAAATAATTATAAGGCATTCAATTCAATGGCGATCACGTAATACATTTACTTAAAATTACTTTTAATTAATTTGGTTTGGTTCTGGAATTTTTTTGAGTTCAAGTTAGCATTAGTTATGTGATAAATAATGCGTGGTTTTCGATTTCAGTTTTGAATATATGGCCGAAATTATTTTCTACTTAGGTGTTCATACTTTGCCGCTCTGACAGCTATCTGCCACTGCACTGTCTACTCTCATATTTATAGACTCCTATTCACATCACATGACCTTAGTTAGCCAATCAAAGCTTGTCCTTCTAGGGGTTAGCCGTGGCGGTAGCCAAGTCAACTGTTCGCACTGCATGGGAAAATGCCTTTGAACACAAAATTTTGACAGAATCATGTTATCCTCTCAATGTCTGGTGTGTGCGTATTTACTCTTAATCTTATTGATACATTCATACCTGTGATTCAGTACAACTGAACAAAACGGACAAGTGAATTTTGATGCATTTCGAGCAAGAATGCAAGCAATAAGTGGTAATGCGGTTCGAAATAGTCCCTATCAAATGCGTATTATTTTGCACGTTAAAATAAAATAAGAAGTTCTGCATAGTAGAGAACTTACAATAATGAACAGTAACATTAGTTCTAACTTGTTGTTAAAACAAAAGTCCGACAAAAATGTTTTTTTTTCGGCTTGGCACATTGTTTCTATCACTATCTCGCTATTTCGGTAACAAAACTCCACCCGATGGATGAAGTCACTAATTTATGGGATAACATCATATTTCTGGCTTTGAATACCATATTTCAGAAAGATACGATGATTCATTTCCTAAGCTATTCATGAGAAATTCCAGCACGACACACACATCGTCCAGCTTTGAAATGAATAGTGCACAATAACCGTTGAAAAGCTAGCTTCTTTCCACTTAATGTTAACTTTTGGGGGCTTGTAGAGTTGATGCCATTAGACGAATTCCTTGACACCCATGCCAACAGCATGCGATTACAAAGACCAGAACAAGTTTTTATACTCATGCTTTGTATAAAGCACTGAGCACTCCTCCATAGAAAAATGTAGACGGCGATTTAAACAATGGTGGATGAAGGGTGGGGTGGGTGGGTGGGTATACGTTCAGGAATGGAAGAAGCAATTCACACATGGTAGATATTTTCAGTGACAGATAAAATGAAGTGATACAAAATGCTACAATCTCGTAGGCCAAACAGCATCTCACGCCCCAACATTTAACATCAGATAATTGTGATACATTGAATGAACAATGTGCATGCAAAATACCATTTGCAATACCATGAAGTTCTCTCTCTCTCTCTCTCCCTCTCTCTCTCTCTCTCTCTCTCTCTCTCTCTCTCTCTCTCTATATATATATATATATATCTATATATATGTATATGTATGTATGTATGTATATGTATGTATGTATGTATGTATGTATATATGCTTTCTAATAAAGAATTGAATTTTATCAATAGTTTGTGAATTTGTGACAAACAAAACAGTATTTACAAGGATGGGTAATAATTTTATTTAAAGTGTTTCGTATGGTGAAAATCAGAATTAGTTTCATAAATACTGACAAGTCTTTCACATGAAGAATTAAAATATATTTAAAAGGTTTGAACTTCTCTAGAATATGTTTCCATGAGAGAGACAGAGTCAATACAGGTTTCAACGAATCCATTTGTTTTAAATTAAGAAAGCATGCGGTGCGCAAATATCGAGGAGAATATGAAAGAACCTGTTCAATATACCTTTCTTTATTTATTGAATTCTATGACGAAACTTCAGGCAAAAAGAGCAAAAGTCGAAATGTGTTATTCAGTCTTGATCACGTCCAGTCACGACATAGTTAAATCGGTATATATGTATTGTGGAATTTTGTAAACCGATAGGCGATACGTTTGGTTAGTAAAGCCCTTTTAAATTTATTCAAGAAGGACGTATTTCATATTATATATTATGAATGACATTCCATCGTTGTACATGGCGACCTAATGATATTTATGGACGACAAATGGAAATCAATATGATGTTCACTATGTACTTACATAGATACTATTAAAGAGAGAAAGAATACTGAGAAAGCGCAGAGAAGTCTTTTGTATATACTATACTGCAGTTGAAGGCCATGTGCTAAAACGTACATAGTATAGTAATGGTTTTGCCAGTGTAGAAAATAACAATAATATTAGCTTCACGCCACTAATTTGTTTTTGGTGTTTACCTGTTTGGAACCGATAGTGCCACCAATTGCTGATTTGCATGAATAAACATGGAAGAGTAATTTAATAAATTTCAAGAGTAGAATTTATTCCAGTGGAATTTATAGATTTTATCCCTGCCAGACGACTTCGGAATTTACGTCACAAGGTGAAAGGAGACAGACAAAGATGGGAGACGTGTCATCTGTGCCTTCACAGTCCTCAGAAAGGGTAAGATCTGTTGTTTCTTGTAGATGTAGAAGGTAAATATTCCTGCCCACCCCCTTCTTGAATTTGATTACGCTGTTAACGCTAGACATGTAGAACTTGGTTCCGTGATAGTCCGATAAGTGTAGATTATGTTAACACATTTTGGAATTGTGATCACGCCTCTCGGATAGGGCTAGGGGTGGGGGCATGTTGTACAACTTTTAACGATTTAAGTCTCACATGTCTGAAGAGAGGCAAATGTGATCAATGATCCATGTGACAACACATATCAGACTGGGGCTATTGGGAGGTGCCATGGGGGAAATCCCAGTACCAAGAACTCATCCCCTTGGTCATAGCCTAGAAAACGTTGAGATTCCCATCCTTTGATCATATACAGTAGAACTTCGATTATCCGTCAGGGTGCGGGACCGAGACCCTGACTAATAGGAGAATAGACGGATAACAGAATATGTACATTAAAAGCATTAAACAATAGACCGGGTCATCAAAAAATCATAATATCTACATATGTACATGTACCTGTTCTTAATATTTTTATGTACAATGCCCTGACGGTTAACAGAGACTGACGGTTAATCGGGTGCCGGATAATCTAAGTTCTACTGTACACACTACTGGGTATGAAAAGACAAATGTATGTGTGTATCTGACATTGACTCGGGGTCAGTGCTGGATTACCCATTAAGCATACTAAGCACATGCTTAAGGCACCAGCCCAACAGGGGCGCCAGAAAAAAATTCAAATTAATTGTTGACGATAAAACTGAATGAATTATATATGAGTATTTAGATCTGCATGTACGAGTATTTTGATTTGGAATTATGGCAACACTTGTATTTTCCCACCTTTTTAGTTTTTAAGATTGTTGTTTTTTCAAAGCAGGACGTAGCATTATAGAACAGATCTTCAATCTTTTGAATCCTCTGTGAAAATCAAGATCCCTACCACATGATAATGCAAATACATCCTTAAAAGACAAATGTACATATCCATTTAACGTTTGCCCAAGTGGCAGTCCTTACCATAGAACCTATTCAGGAGGCTCAAACGTCTGATTTCATGTAAGAATGGCAAAGTACAGGAATACGTGCATTGCAAACACATAATGATGAATGCTACCCCTTTTAAACATTATGACCTGCACTCCTGCAGGCCATATTTAACTTTGAACGGCACGCTAAGTCAACAATTCAAACTTTGACTTCTCCATAATCCGGTTTAATTGTTTGAAATGAGATAATTTACTTAAGTAAATCATTCTGAAAACGTTATATCTTGAGAACTGTTTTGGTTTGGTTTGATGTTGTACGGCACAGGAACACAAGTTAAGTAGGTGAGTTTAATTTCGAAGCAACTGGAGTAAAGTACTGTGTCCAAGGACTCACCATGAAGGGTTTCAAACCTGCACCCTTTTGGTCGAAAATCCGAAACGTTAACCACTGACCTATATCTTAGGTCATGCAATAGAGGGCATCTTGCCTTTTCTACAACCATGAGCGAAATGGTTTTCTGACGAATTGTATTGGTGGGTGTAAGATAGACGGGGACCTGTCAGGAATAATATAACACGTTAACTTGTTCATATATTCAGGAAATCGCTGTCATCAAGAACATATTTAGGGTTCTTATATTAGCTAATATTTTCTACAGTTTACAATTTTTTTTTACACGTATGCCTCATGATTTGTTCTTTGTACTCGACATAAGTACGAGATTGGGTCTGTAAGTTTCATGAAAATTGCAATTATTCAGCTTATACCAATAAATAATGACAATGTTATTTCTGAGAACAGTTTTATTGAAGTCATTAAATCTAACTTTTTGGCTGGTTTGAACGGCACATTTAACACAGCATGCCAAGGAAATGAAGGCTAACTACCTTTCTCAAGGCGACACCTAGGCAGCAGATCCGGGTTGGCATTGGCGGGTATCGAACCCCTAGATTACGAGTCTGACGCTCAACCAAATGAGCCACCGCGGCTCCATGTACAACTAATAAGATCAAACTTCCTACCCCACGCCTGTAACGATATACAACAGGCTTTAGAAGAAATAATATAATTATTTAGGGACGTCTTGTGTTACACTTTTTGTGATTTTTATCAGGTTTATAGCTTAACATATAAAAGAATATAAAGATTATCGGTCTGACGACTTTGAACAAACTTACATGTACTTTCTCATTATTAGTACAGTCTTGAACTATCCTTGCTCTGAGGGGTTGTCTTTTAAAACATATGTACTACGAGAAAAGTTTTTGTCCTTAAAATGTCTTTCAATTTTTTTAACTCCTTGATTTTTGTTTACAACTGCTAGAATTTATTTGAGAGAATGCAACAGATTAAGACTTAATAAAATAGATCACTTCTACAGTTTCAGTACCTTTGCTATTTATTTTTTTTCTAAAAATAAATAAATAAATAAATAAATAAATAAAACGGATAAAGCTGTGTGGATCAAACGTACATCACACGGATAGTTACCAGATAGAAGGGTAACGTCTCTCGGCAAAAGTGGCACTCTAAGTGGCTAAGTATTGTTTGTTTCGTTTTTTCTTTCAACTATTGTTCCTTTATGTAGTAATCAACTATGTAACATATGGAAAAAGATCAATTTCGGTACGAGAGAATACTCCTTTAAAACTAATTGACGCCTTTGAAAAGAAACTTTTTGGGCTGTACGAACCATGTGTTTACACATCCCAGTCTACGTCAAGGTCATCTGATGACAAAAGTCGTAAGCGGCTTTCAAACTTTACCTGTGCTGAAAGTTCTCATATAATACATGACAAAAATAAAATAAAATAAAATAAAAGCCTGGATACAGTCAACTGAATCGACGCAACACTTTAAGTGTCCAAATTTAGGCATTTCTTATTGTGAAATATCCGTATTTAAGCATGTCAGATTTTTCAAGTGATAAATTGCATCGGATTGTATCAACCACATTTTCCAACATGTAACTCATTTAAGTACAATTAATTTTAACAGAACTCCATGATTAACGCGAGCACGATGAAGATATTGTTTGTAGATAATTTCAATATAGTATTAGAATAACGATCAGACACGGTAAGCTTTTATAAAACGTTTGTTCGAGTAGGAAGGAAAACTCTTAAACTTCGGACTCCAGCTCTTGACTCGTGCTCCAGCAAACGTGTGAACACAGCAAACATTATTTGATCCTTGAAATCGTACCTGATTCCTGATTTCTGGGCATAGAATATGTAAGTTAAAAAACTGTCTCTTTATAAATTCCGTAAGATTCCACTCAGTTTAAAACTTCTGATACAAGCTGGTGAAACCATATGGGAGAGGGATACAATGGTTTTGGAAGTAAGGGTCAATGATTCTGTATGTGATGTTTATAATACGGAAAGTCAACAAATTAAGGAAGAATATATTTGTGACTTTGAACAAACATAGCTTACTTCTGAACTTTCTTAACCTCTTGATCAGAGGTAATGATACTTGGGGAATCAACTGAAATGCTGTTATGGTACATGCGTCTCAAAAAACGTTTGTGTTGTCATACATACATACATACATACATACATACATACATAACTCAAGTGGTAGAACGTCGGCCGCGGTTTCCTCGATGTCTCCTTGGGAAGGCAACTTAGCTCTCATTTCTGTAATGTGTTAAAATGCCGATAAAACCCCGAAAAACAAAACATAAATGTTTTTATACATGGGTACATAGACGCACTTGCGTGTGCCGATAATGATTATCCATAAGCAAGTGCTTAATTTTTCTAACTTAAGAGAACTGCACCAAGAAAAAAAAAAAAAAAAAAAAAAAAAA
>JAECUM010055441.1:0-12592 GCA_016617855.1 Megalonaias nervosa | reverse complement strand
TCTCCTAGTCACCGCTCTACAAAAATTTCCATTGACGCTATACAGGCCCAGGGTGTTCTAGTCCCTCTACTCCATTTTTCCATTGACGCTATACAGGCCCAGGGTGTTCTAGTCCCTCTACCCCATTTTTCCATTGACGCTATACAGGCCCAGGGTGTTGACCTACTTTCTTGACGCTATACTGGCCCAGGGGGGGTCTGTAATGCTAATTCCCATTGACGCTACGGTACCCCACTATACTACTATTAATTTTGCTTGCCATTAATACATTCGTACAGAGTACTTATAATAAAGGTTATTAGATGAAATTTATTTAATATTTTTATTTTGGATCGATGCAACTATAAGTGCATATGGTTAGATCCTTTACAATCTGACACGTCGGCATGACGGTTTGATTGATAAATCGTAGCAAAGCTTATTCACTGATTTACACATTTTTAGATAATGCTAAACAATAGACACTACTTTTGTAGCCAGAAAAAATTGGACATTGAAACCTTTTGAAGATGTCTTAAGTCTGTCATTGACGGTTTATATTACACGATAAACGAAAAAAGAAATGAGACAAGACGTGTGCTTCCACGTCATATACTGTTGTTGCTTCCATAACATTGCAAAAATTAGGAAGCTGGAAAAAATTTACATTAGTTTAATTTCAAGACTTCCAGCAAATGTGAAAATCCAAGAATCTGCTTTAATTCACTATTCCAACATTAAACTGAGGCTAGAAGGAATATGATTAATTTTCATCAGTTACTGACAAAATTGCTTCGCTGCTCAAAATAATTTGAAATTAATCGTCAGGAAGAGCTGCCGGTATATCTAGAACACATTTATGTCTTCTTAGTACGCGAGAATAACAGTAAAGTAACTGTTACACAAAATAGAAATATACTTGCTTCTTCAACCTTAAAATGTGGCCTTAAGATCATGCTGAAAAAATTTTCCGTAGTTGCAATCACTTTATTATCCTTCGCCCTGTGAAGTCGGCGGAGGATATATGGATGGGTAATGTTTGTCCGTCCGTCACGCTTTCTTTTCCAGAACATAACTCCAAGTCGTTGAAAAGATCTATTGGAAACTTGATTCACATATTAGACTACTGGCACATATATGCATTTTGCTTTTGACGGTTCTTCATTTTCAATATTTGAACTTTTCTGTCCGTTTGTTAATCCATCCATAAATCAATCACTGGCACTTTCGTTTCCCAAGCAAATTCCAGAAATCTTTCAAAATGACTGTAAGAAACTTTATATACATAATAGATTAAAGTCGTGATGTGCATCTTGATTTTAGCAATTATTTCGTTTCGATATTTTTTAAGTTTTATCCATCTGTATGTCCGTCCATCAATGAAGCATTCACACTCTCGTTTCTGGAGAAAAACGTCAAATATAGTTATATATTACTCTCGAGAAATAGTCAGGTTCGATTATTTTAAGTGTTGTTTTATCCGTCTTTTTTGTCCATCCATTCATCTTTGATGGAGCAGACAAAATATTCTAAAAATCCCAAGATAACATTACATACATAACAGATTCGTGGTCAAAATATGCCTATTGCTTTTTAGGAATTCTTCAATTCTTCTTTTTTCCTTCTATTTATCAAACCGTCCATCTATCATTAACACTTTCGATTCTGGAACATAAACCGAACTGTTGAAGACACCTTTTATTACTTGTGTGTCAACCCATCAATGCATCATACTCAATTTCGTTTCTAAAGCAAAATTAAAAAATGTTTAAGATATCACTATAAACTTTGCCTAAATACGAGATTAGTGTTTAAGATGCGTCTTTGCAGTTTTGGAACTCTTCAGTTTTAATATTTTCATTTAATTTGTGCATCTGTCCAGTTAACCAGCTGTTTTTCACATAATCCCTTTTTAATTACGAAATTCCTCTATATGAAATCTTCTAGAAACCATTCTGTCTATAACATGCATCTTGACAGGGCGGGCGATATAGATGATTTATTTTTATTATATACGATTTAAGTGGCCCTCTAACAAAACTATTACATTTGTATAAAACATTTGAAAACATGGAGGTAATTTCATTGCAGATATGGCAACTTTGGGATACAAAATAAAATTACAATTGACTGATTGCTTCTTTAATTATTTCTTATTTATCCTACGTCAACACGTGAAAAGTTATGTCATACCAAGAAATTATAGAAAAGTCGCTTGTCCATAGACAAACATCTACGGGCTAGGACTGGGGCACGTATCCGTCTGGTTGCACGTCTTGCTCACTTATTACTGAGTCACAGCCGCTTATTACCAACTTGCTAAGATCACACACACACACACACACACACACACACACACACATAAATATGAGAAGATGAAGAATGGTACACGTGTCTCTAATAGGCAAACTATTAATAGCGTTTATGCAACAGATGACATAATATAAAAGCGGAAATATTTTCAACTTAAAATAATTTCGTCGTACCATTAGACTCATCAGATTATACAAATTGATTACAATTACGGCATCTTACCTGGCATAAAATAAATAGTTTTCAGTGGATCTCATTCATAATTCCAGTATATTTCTTGTGTAGTACTTAAGCTTATTGAAGCGTTTCTATCTTAGTGAACCAGAAAAGGAATAATAATTTGTATTTACCTCCTCAGTGTTTAGATAATAAGGCAAAATAGATCAAATTGTATGCATATCATCATCGATCACGTTTCAATATTCACGAAAGGTAAAGTTGCTTTGTCGATTAATATGTACAAGAAAAGGACCTTGTCGGTCTGTAGTCAATAGCGTAACCAGGTGAGATTACAACATAAGGTTAGCTAATAAGTAGGTTTCTTTAAAAAAAAAAAAAAAATCTTCTTAGATTTGGTCTTAAAGGCAATGTAGGAGCTTTAGACATGCTATTTTAGTGAAGTGAAGTGAAGTCACATGATAGAGAATGCATGGAAGACGTCTGAGATGTATATAAAAGACATTAATTTCCATGCATCCTCCTTTCGATGCTCCCTTGCTACAGGAATCACTTCAACGTTAATTTTTAGCGCATACGTTAATACGATATCAAGGTGTCTGTGAAACTGAGAATTTTTTTAAATTTTTATTTCACTTCTGATAGGAATCAATCATATTTACACATGTAGTATCACTGCAACACAACTTTGTTTTGAAATCATAAAACTACCTCCACATCAATTCAATATGAGCACGCTCATTCAATGAAATCTTCCTGCTCCACCGGTGAGGACAGACGGCTTAAGTCGAGTTAAGCCTTTAAGATTGGTAAGGGTCAGTTACGCTGTAAAGACTATTATTCACTATATGATTTGCATCAACAACCAACTAACTTGCCCTTTTATTATCAAAGTCCAAATCAGTAATGTGAGACATCTAAAATTTCAAACAGCACTTCCATTAAGCAATACAATCTTGTAAATTCAATGTGTTCTTTTGAGTTTATTGCCTAGTTTGTCTCTGTTGCATTTGTCTCCGATAGAGACTCATTGAGAGTTGAAAGCGCTCAGGTTAATTAAAGAAATGCATCAACAAAGAAATCAAAACAAAACACCCCCTCCCGAAAAAAACAAACCAAAACCACAAACACAAACAAAAAAAAAAAAAAAGAAAACAAAGAAAACATACCATCAAAAAAATTAAAAACAACAAAAAACAAAACGAAACAAAACACACAAAAGCACACGTAAGTATTCTAAGTAAGTAATTATTGTTTAGAAAATTTTATTTTACACGTAATCTCTTGCTGAATGCAGTGCAATTGAAAGAACTGCCATTCGCGTTATGATTTGTATTCTTTATATCTCGAAAAACATGCTCATTAACGTCTTTACATTTTATTATGTTGTACATATTGAGTGCATACGTACGTACGTACACCCACACACCCACACCCACATATATATATATATATATATATATATATATCTCTGCATATATATATATATATATATATATATATATATATATATATATATATATATATATATATATATATATATGAAGAGAACATAATTTACACTAAATATATCAATTTGTCATCTTGTCTAAACACTTAGCTAAGTAAATTACAATTGGTAACTCGTCTTGTCGATGTAAAAGACGTATTGTTTAAAACAACTGACCTCGTTTTGGACTCTATTATTCGTTTATTGTTAATTTAAAGGGCAGAGAAGCGGATCACATTTTGCATTATACAGAATTTAAATGGCTTGCCATACAATAGCAAATTCGAGATTTTACACAAGTCATAAGCTTGGCTGTTCAAAATAACATACATTTATTCATACGGATAGTTAAATTACCCGCGTCATAAACTAACTGCCTCATACATCAGTACGTCTAATTTTTATACACGAATTAGAGAACTTACTGAGTTATTGTCCCCTCCCCCCCCCGCCTTTTTATTGGTGAAACTTCAAAAGATCACAGTTATCTATTTAAGATCTACTTTTTTGCAGATAACAAACCTCACAGAATTTCTGTTCGTCAGTTCGTACGTTCGGATGCCATTGAATCCGCGCAAATTTCCTGGCGACGCACAGTCATTATCATGTGTTACCTAAATCCAAAAGCAAAGATAAATCATTTAAAAAATGGGCTTGATTCCTTGTCCCCTTTCTCTGTGCCCCCCCCCCCTTACGTCTCAACACATTTGGAAAAATTAGAAAGATGTCAATGCTGTTTGACAGGATTTTAAATGTTTCAATTGATATATTGTATCTATAGTTAACTGTTTAAGAAATTGGCGCATGCTTGAACCATTGCTTGTGCGTGTACATGTATGTCCCATTCGTACTTCTTGCTTATCTTGGTAATATTTGTTATTTACTGTTTATGATCTGCTTCACTTTTGACCTTGATTATTTCTTACAATCTATACCCATCACGCATGAATGATTACTCACAAAATTTAAGTTTATTCTCGAAAAGTAAATCCCCCCATAACAGTGGTTGGAAATTTAGCGACAAATGCACGCCTAGAAACAAAGGAATGAGTGCCATTGAAAGAGTTATTTTGTGTGTGTTTGATTTGGATTTTTAAGGTAGCTTGAAAACAATTTCTGTCATATCGCTACGATGTCATCAGTGTGGCAGTTTATAGTGATGTCTAGTACTGCGGCATCGCCACGCCGACATGTAGCATGATGTCCCACCCAGTTACATTATCCTGACACCAGGCCGACAGTGATGCAATATAAGATCATATGATTCAATACTGAACAAATAATATTTTTACTTTTAATAGAATTCGATAGCAAATCTCAGTTCCTTCAAATAATATTTTTCGTGATTGAATCTCTTGTTTTGCATCCAACCTTTATATAAGGAATGTACATGAAGATGTATCCATAGATACAAGATCTGCATGGAAATAGACAGTCCAGCCCAGACTTTGCAAAGCTCGCTTATACAAAGTATTGCTTTATCCGCTAATTTATAATTATACCACCAGTCGTCGTCGTTAACATAATAAAGTGGCAATAAGTTTTCTTTGCATTTCTGTGGTACCAGGATTGGTCCTGTTTCCACAAAAGAGGGTATTTTGAAGGTGGTGTTCGAGGTGTTGGTGGTGGTGCGTGATTCTGCCGTTCTGATGCAACCCAAGGACCACATAGCACCATAGAGTACTGTATAGAGCGTTAATTTCGCGGTGCCAGAATTTCGCGTTTTTGTGGAATTTTAATTTGCGTTGCTGCATTTCAGACACTTTTCTTTATCAATTCTGTGTACTTTTTCACTTATATGAAATTTCCAGGAATGTTTTTCTGGGCAAAAGACCTTTGAACTTGCACACTATAAACAGTCAACCCCAAACTACCCACCCTGTGAAAATAACCCACAGTGCTTAATGCAAGTTATCGAAACGTATCATACAGCGACATAACAGATTTAAGGATGCTGACTTGTGAGATGTTGGAATATTCAACATGTTAAAAAACTTGATAGTTTTACATTGACAAAAATCCAGGCAATTAAAAATCACTAAAAATTTGCAGGTGGGTTTGAATTTTCTTGCGTATTATTCTTATCTGAATACCTAACCCAATGAACTTTTCCGCAATATTACTTTTCATTAATATCGTAACTTTAATATGAAGTTGTCAGACAGTAGAGCTGATTTACGGCAGGGCGTAGATTTATGATAATTTAATAAATTGTGTACACATTAGGGCTCTTGTCTCCTTTTCAGTTACAATAATATTATTACATTTCGTCAGTTAGATTCACCTCATTTATAACAACGTCTGATATCTCCCGTGGTTCCTATAACTATGGCACCTAAATGCAATGAATGCCATCATAATGTTGACATAACAATGAATCAATTCCGTCCTCAGTAGATGCGCATTAAAAACAATTTGTTAGCGGCGGACATCTTAAATGGAAGCTCTACTGCTGAAGAAATAAATGCTAACACAAGATACAGATGGATGGATACGAGAAAAAACATACTAATAAAATGTGTAACTGTATTTTGGGGCTTTAGGACATCGAGGACTTGGAGACGAATTGGATATTGTGGACATTTAAACCAGAGTCCCTTCTTGGAGGGTTGACCTATTCGGAATCTCACTGTCTGTGGACTAACGAAATAGAGAGACTGGAGAATATCCCACCACCTCACCCATCACCAACGAGAAAGCATGAGGTGTTCCAAATGGAGAAATATAAACACGTGGACAGGAGGGCGGAAGAGGTAAGGATGGTTTTCTTTTGATTATTTACATTAATACAATTTAAATTTAGAAATCGTGCTATTTTTCAAATAATCACTGTGCAAATCTTGCCATATTAATTGGTGTTCATAATAGACTCACAACAGCATTTTGGTTTGGTTAAGTTCAACCTGCTTTAAGGTGTTTTGCCAGGAGGTTTTGAGAGTGTATTGCCTTAGGACATCACACGGCATAATAGATAATGCTGATTATTTTCCACTTGTTCTCTGTATATTTTGTTTTCCACTTTTTCTACGCAGATTTTATAAGAAAATATTACAGGCTGGCAAAATGGGTTTGCAGAAAACATCAGAAAATTCGACCTGCTTGATTTTGTAATATTTTTCACCTTAATTTTAACACTGTGCAATGGCTGCAAATAAAAACAGATGCAACAGTGTTTAAACTGAGATACGAAAGGTCGGTTTGGAAATATATGCTACTGAAATGAAGTGATAACGTTTTTTAACATGGTATGTTTGTTATGGATAGAAGAATCTGAAATGCATTTCTTAATATTGCCAACAGGTCGGTGATTGTGTTGCATATTCTAGATCCAGTCGTACGTACGAACGTGCATGCAATATTTAGTAATAATATACCTTTATTTACTCAGATAGAGAGAGGGGTACAAGTCTCAAAGCGTTCCAGATAAACTAAGCATCATGTGAACCTAAGTCAATGGGGTTTCAGTTTCTTTCTAGTGTTGTGATTTTGTGATTGAGTTAGACATAGTTTATTCGTGGTAATATCAATTTTTGATTTTGTTGATTTCATTGTAGACAGGTCAGAGGTTCAACCGAAAGCCCGTGCGTGACCTTGTGATACACCTGACAAAAGATTTCCCGGATGATATTTCAAAGGTCCGTAGTATTTACAAATGGGTCACGATGCAGCCGATTCAGAAATTGTCTTATCCCGATATACAGCCCGATGAAGACACTGTCCTTTTCCACTTTTGGAAACTGAAGCGCAGAGAGAAAACGTATGCGCAGTTCTTTAGTTTGCTATGTGGGTAAGTCAATGGATGAAATTCATGTTTAATAAATTTTATGGGACTTCAAAATGTAATTGAGAAAACGATCATTCCGCAACCTTCTCTTTGGCAATAAAATTGCCTGACCTACATAATTGGTTACTATACACGATTGTGTACATGAATTATTTAAATATTTCAGGAACGTCACCTAAGCGTAGCGAAGAATTCGGTCGCGTGTCTTTATAATTCTATTTGAGAATATTGTGAACGAGATCAATAAGTGATCCGTCCGATCTTTTTAAATAAATCTTTTGCAAAAGAAAAACCACTACTAAATACGTTTTGTTTTAACCAACACATTGAAAGTCTATATTAAAAATTTCGCAACTATAAAATAATTCCGTACCGATATTATCCAGATATGCCAGTTTACCATGTGTCGTTATTGACGGCCATATGAAGGGATCGACATACGATGTAGGACAAAAGTTGGACAGCAAGCATACGGGTGAATGGAACGCTGTGCTTGTTGATGGAAATTGGAGACTTGTCAACGCTTTCTGGGGCGCTTGCGTACTGACAGGGAATGAAAACGAAGACTTCTGCTACAGTACTGACGAGAATTATTTCCTCACAGATCCCCAGCATCTCATATACACGCACTTTCCTCGTGTTCCCGAATGGCAACTGCTAGATCCTCCAAAAAATCAAGATGAGTTCCAAAAGCAGGCGTTCCTGAAGGATAGGTTCTTCAATCTAGAAATGCGACTGCTTTCGAATCCAAATTGTACGGTAGATGTTCAGGACGGTGAGGTGGAATTCTTCTTTGGACTTAATCCCCAAACTGCCATCAACCAAAGTTTCATGTGCATCGCATCGATTTACGACTCCAAAGACATGAATGCGAAACCGACGGAGTTTGCAGACAAAGATTTGACTTTGGAATTCATTCAGCGGCCAAATGAGCATTTGCTGTCCATCAAAGTGAGGTTTCCTGAGGTGGGAACCTACAAGGTGGAAATTGTTGGTAAAGATGACACTTTGCAATTGAATGACTATGATTTTGATTGGATAGCAATCTACAAGGCTATTGTTAAGTCCATTCCCGTTAGACAGAGGTTTTTCCCTAAACCCGAGCCTGGGGGATGGGGACCAGGTAGGGGCCTTCATGAGCTCGGACTGAAGGCCATAACACCATTGGATGGAGTCATAAAAACGGACACTGGAGTGGTCGAACTGCAATACCAGATCGTGGACGAGGAAAAGGCCAAAGGAATTGATCTCTGTTTCCATCTTCTACCCATTGGAAGTGACGTAGATGAGGCAGACGATGGGGACGCATTCACTATGAAAAAGAACGTATACACGTTGAGGATACAGATCGAACCAGGTGAATACAAACTGAAAATTGGCGAGAAGAGCAGTGGTCTGGAGCGAAATGTTTGTAACTACAACGTCATTTCTAGCATGACGAAGGCGCAGGAGAGAAAAGAGGATAGTGATAAAGTGAAAGAAATCAAAAGACTTAAAGAAGGTGAGATTAAGGTCATATTATTGTGTACAAAAATATCAATCACGACCAACTCACATTCAAAATCTGTGACTTGCTCAGGAGGATTATTTTTGTGATATTAAGAACAATTTAAAGCACTAAGTAAAATTCGAAGAAAAAGCTGTAAATGCAGAATCAATTTTATAGATGTGTAGACGTTAATTTACCTTTCTATCCTTGACCGAAACATTAGGTAGTGTACTCTGATAGGCTGCCATGATTAATGGTCCAAATCGCTGGTGTCTTATTGCTTGACTGAAAGAACCTATGGACATTTATTCCACGAAATACATTTAGTAAGAAAATGGAAGAAGGGTCTGAAAGGGCGATATTGACACAGAAATCTAATATTATGTCTGTTATCATTTTTATTTTTAAAAATTCTTCAAAATTGGCAATAATTGATAGTTCACTGATTCATAAACTAATTTTTTCACATTGTGTTAAATTGTCGTAAACTGGGTTATGTTTCGGAAGATAGCTTCTATAGAGTTGTTTTTGTATGCTTCCTGCATGTATGTTTCAAATTTGTTCCCAATATGAAACATAACATATAGAAAAGTTTAGGCCAGCTGTAAAAAATTCCCCTAACAAACAAAGAAAAAAACGAATTTAAATTGTGGTCCGACCAATTTAAGAAACAAGTTGCAATGTAGAACGATTGGAAAGATCCAAACTGCACTATTTGGATAAAGACACGATGCATTATATAAAATAAGCGTAGTATATATTTGTTTTTCTTTCTTTCTTTCTCAAACGTTAAAGCACGGAAATTATTCGCAAGCATTATTTGCTTGTTTATTTATTTTTATAATTGAAATATTACCTCTTGTTTCTTAAATTGGTCGGATCACAATTTAATTTCCTTTTTTTTTCTTTGTTAGGGGATTTTTTTTACAGCTGGCCTAAACTCTGTTATATGTTATGTTTCATATTGGGAACAAATTTGAAACATGCATGCAGGAAGCATAAAAAAGCAATTCAACATAAATATTTCAGAGTTAATAAACGCCACAGAGAAGAAGACATTGGAGTTGGTGGAACGTGCCGTGGATGCTGTTGTAACACGTGGATTCGAATCCCACTTTCCGGAGGAGCTTAAGATAGCGCGAGAAATGATAGCCAGATTGAAGAAGATCCAGAAACTGATGCATGAGGTTATGAATTTGAACCAAACTACAATCGCAGAGATCCGCTCCTACGGTAATCCAGTCAGAGAGATCCACATAGTCATGCAGGCAACGTTGCTACTGTTGGGTCATTTTGAAGAGGAAACCAAGGTATGGGCCAGAAGGAGCTTGGAAAGTGGGTGAGGGTGGGGGAGTTGAACATATGTTAGTTGTCATATTAGACCCTTCAAGGAAATCTACAAAATAATGTTGGAAACATTGCTACTGTTAGATTATTTTGAAGAATGGACTAAGTTGTGGACGGGAAGTGCCGTGTTTAGTAATATAATGGCCGCAAGGAGCTTTGAAAGTAGGTGATGGTGGTTGATTTGAACATATGTCAGCAATCATAGTAGATTCCTAAGTAAGATCTATATATTGATGTGGCAACATTACTTTCGCTGGGTCATTTCACGCAGGAAGATAAGTTATTTTTACCGTTGATAATACATATGCGATTGGTAGGTAGGGGGCTGGTCGGCGTACGTAAAGTACGTTGTTAATGTTGTTGTTGTAGAGTTTAACGCCATGTTTCAGCACAAGATAGGCTATACATGGCGGCCAGTATAATTGGCGGAGGAAGAACCCTGGAAAACCCCGCAAGAACCACCGACCCACGAGAAACTACTGGCAAGCTTTCTCACGCACCCACGTTAGCCGAGCCTGTGACTCGAACCCACGCAGACAGGCAGATAGAGGCGAGATGGCAGTGATCTGGAACGGTGAGCGCTTTTGACCACTCGGCCACTCGGGGACCCACACGTAAAGTACGAAAATTAATAGTTAACAAGTCGTAATAGATCATTCCTTGATTTCCAAGTTTTTAAAGATCATTACGAGATGGCATATTTTCGACTGGATGGTGTAAGCAACAACAAAAACAGGAACTTTAAAGGTTGCATACACAGCTAACTGCAACAGGGATCGAAATCAACAGTACCGATTAGTAAATTTGTCCCCCTCCCCTTTGCTCCCCCCCCTCCAATTTAGGTTGCATCACGTTTTTTAACATGGTATTTTTGTTATGGATAGAAGAATCTGAAATGCATTTCTTAATATTGCCAACAGGTCGGTGATTGTGTTGCATATTCTAGATCCACTCGTACGTACGAACGTGCATGCAAATTTAATTATCAAATATGGAGATGTTCCAATCGGAACGTTCTCGGCTATTTCTGTGAGACAAAAATGTGCCCCTGATATATGTTGCCGATAATCCATCATCATCGATGCGAAAGCCTTGAACGAATAAAGTATGGAAATTTTGCTGACCTTCTGTTACATTATCTAATTTTTCTCTGTATTACCCTGCACATATATGGGTAGATTCATTTTTTACACACACACACACACACACACGCACACGCACACACACACACACACACACATATATGTTCAGACAAGCAGTCATTCATAAAATTATAAATATCCAGTATCCAACCGATGTTTCTTAATCAGTCCGTTCATTTCTCCATGCACAATATCGATTAGCATAAAAGAAATCAAGTAAAGAGTGATTATTTGAATTAAAATGTATCGAAACATTAGAAGAGAGCTTGTGATCCAAACAATTTATTATATGAAAACTGTGATCATTTATTCTCTTAGAAACTTGTTGAAGTGTTTCTCGAACATAATGCACGTTATATTTTCTTGCAGGTTATAAAATAAATTGTACCACTTCAAATGCAATAAGTTTTATAACTAAGTGAAAACAATTTTAATGTATTGGAGGTACTAAAATAGCTACTATTCTAATATTTGTACATTGTGAGCTCCGACATCTGTTACATTTAGATGGCGAAAAACAATTTTATGTTTTCTGAACAGACTCATTAAAGAAAGTTACTGGATTCATCGGTTAGAGTCTTTGTATCGAAATTGCCTTAATACTAAGGCATCGTATTAAACTGTATAAAAGTCTTACAAAATAATTAATATCTTATATATATATAAAGAGTATATATATATATATATATATATATATATATATATATATATATATACAGAGTATATAGCAGTGTTATATATATATATATATATATATATATATATAAACCCCAGATTTGGAAGAATATCCAAGCAATCATTGGTAGGACGGGAAAGGAGTCCTTAAAGCGGAAAATTCAGGAACTGGACATGAATAAGTTGGGTTTCGATAT
>JAECUM010055440.1:0-16629 GCA_016617855.1 Megalonaias nervosa | reverse complement strand
TTGACACATGATCTGACACAGAAATGTTTGAAGGGCAAATCTGGCAACAAGAATACTTGATACATGTACTGACACAGAAATGTTTGAAGGGCATACCAGGCAAAAATAATACTTGACACATGCAATGACACAGAAATGTTTGAAGGGCATACCAGGCAACAATAATACTTGAAACATGCATTGACACAGAAATGTCTGAAGGACTGAGTAGGTAAAAACAATACTTGACACATGCATTGACACAGAAATGTTTGAAGTTTAAACCAGGCAACAATAATACTTGACACATGCACTGACACAAAAATGTCTGAAGGGCACACCAAGCAAAAATAATACTTGACACATGCACTGACACAGAAATGTTGAAGGGCACACCAAGCAAAAATAATACTTGACACATGCACTGACACAGAAATGTTTGAAGGGCAAATCAGGCAACAAGAATACTTGACACATGTACTGACACAGAAATGTTTGAAGGGCATACCAGGCAAAAGTAATACTTGACACATGTACTGACACAGAAATGTTTGAAGAGCATACCAGGCAACAAGAATACTTGACACATGTACTGACACAGAAATGTTTGAAGGGCAAATCAGGCAACAAGAATACTTGACACATGTACTGACACAGAAATGTTTGAAGGGCATATCAGGCAAAAATAATACTTGACACATACACTGACACAAAAATGTCAGATGGGCAAACTAGGCAAAAGAATGCTTGATACATGTACAGACACAGAAATGTCTGAAGGACTGAGTAGGTAAAAACAATACTTGACACATGCATTGACACAGAAATGTTTGAAGGGTAAACCAGGCAAAAATAATACTTGACACATGCACTGACACAAAAATGTCTGAAGGGCACACCAAGCAAAAAGAATACTTGACACATGTGCAGACACAGAAATGTCTAAAGGGCAAACTAGGCAAAAGAATACTTGACACATGCACTGACACAGAAATGTCTGAAGGACACACCAAGCAAAAACAATACTTGACACATGCACTGACACAGAAATGTATGAAGGGCAAATCAGGTGAAAGAATACTTGACACGTGCACTGACACAGAAATGTTTGAAGGGCATACCAGGCAACAATAATACTTGACACATGTACTGACACAGAAATGTCTGAAGGGCATACCAGGCAAAAATAACACTTGACACATGATCTGACACAGAAATGTTTGAAGGGCAAATCAGGCAACAAGAATACTTGACACATGTACTGACACAGAAATGTTTGAAGGGCATACCAGGCGAAAATAATACTTGACACATGCAATGACACAGAAATGTTTGAAGGGCATACCAGGCAACAATAATACTTGACACATGCATTGACACACAAATGTCTGAAGGACTGAGTAGGTAAAAACAATACTTGACACATGCATTGACACAGAAATGTTTGAAGTTTAAACCAGGCAACAATAATACTTGACACATGCACTGACACAAAAATGTCTGAAGGGCACACCAAGCAAAAAGAATACTTGACACATGCACTGACATAGAAATGTTTGAAGGGCATACCAGGCAAAAATAATACTTGACACATGCACTGACACAGAAATGTCTAAAGGGCACACCAGGCAACAATAATATTTGACACATACACTGACACAAAAATGTCTGAAGGGCACACCAGGCAACAAGAATACTTGACACATGCACTGACACATGTCTGAGGGGCAAATCAGGCAAAAGAATACTTGACACATGCACTGACACAGAAATTTCTGAAGGGCAAATCAGGCAAAAGAATATTTGACACATGCACTGACACAGAAATGTCTGAAGGGCACACCAGGCAGCAAGAATGCTTGACACATGCACTGACACAGAAATGTCTGAAGGGCACACCAGACAACAAGAATATTTGACACATGTACTGACACAAAAATATCCGAAGGGCATACCAGGCAACAATAGTACTTGACACATGTACTGACACAAAAATTTCTGAAGAGCTGACTAGGCAAAAACAAAACTTGACACATGCATTGACACAGAAATGTTTGAAGGGCATACCAGGCAACAATAATACTTGACACATGCACTGACACAGAAATGTCTGTAGGGCACACCAGGCAACAAGAATATTTGACACATACACTGACACAGAAATGTCTGAAGGGCACACCAGGCAACAAGAACACTTGACACATGCACTGACACATGTCTGAGGGGCAAATCAGGCAAAAGAATACTTGACACATGCACTGACACAGAAATGCCTGAAGGGCAAATCAGGCAAAAGAATATTTGACACATGCACTGACACAGAAATGTCTGAAGGGCACACCAGGCAACAAGAATATTTGACACATACACTGACACAGAAATGTCTGAAGGGCACACCAGGCAACAAGAATACTTGACACATGCACTGACACATGTCTGAGGGGCAAATCAGGCAAAAGAATACTTGACACATGCACTGACACAAAAATTTCTGAAGGGCAAATCAGGCAAAAGAATTCTTGACACATGCACTGACACAGAAATGTCTGAAGGGCAAATCAGACAAAAGAATACTTGACACATGCACTGACACAGAAATGTTTGAAGGGCAAATCAGGCAAAAGAATATTTGACACATGCACTGACACAGAAATGTCTGAAGGGCACACCAGGCAGCAAGAATGCTTGACACATGCACTGACAC
Organism: Megalonaias nervosa; assembly: GCA_016617855.1. Lineage (NCBI taxonomy): Eukaryota > Metazoa > Mollusca > Bivalvia > Unionida > Unionidae > Megalonaias > Megalonaias nervosa. Next base: position 13,946 of record JAECUM010055440.1, on the reverse strand, counting down.
AAAAATATCCGAAGGACATACCAGGCAACAATAATACTTGACACATGTACTGACACAAAAATTTCTGAAGAGCTGACTAGGCAAAAACAATACTTGACACATGCATTGACACAGAAATGTTTGAAGGGCATACCAGGCAACAATAATACTTGACACATGCACTGACACAGAAATGTCTGTAGGGCACACCAGGCAACAAGAATACTTGACACATAAACTGACACATGTCTGAAGGGTAAATCAGGCAAGAGAATACTTGACACATGCACTGACACAGAAATGTCTGAAGGGCAAATCAGGCAAAAGAATTCTTGACACATGCACTGACACAGAAATGTCTGAAGGGCAAATCAGGCAAAAGAATACTTGACACATGCACTGACACAGAAATGTCTGAAGGGCAAATCAGGCAAAAGAATATTTGACACATGCACTGACACAGAAATGTCTGAAGGGCACACCAGGCAGCAAGAATGCTTGACACATGCACTGACACAGAAATGTCTGATGGGCACACCAGAGAACAAGAATACTGGACACATGCACTGACACAGAAATGTCTGAAGATCAGGCAAAAGAATACTTGACACATGCACTGACACAGAAATATCCGAAGGGCACACCAGGCAACAAGAATACTTGACACATGCACTGACACATTCCTGAGGGGCAAATCAGGCAAAAGAATACTTGACACATGCACTGACACAGAAATGTCTGAAGGGCAAATCAGGCAAAAGAATACTTGACACATGCACTGACACAGAAATGTCTGAAGGGCAAATCAGGCGAAAGAATATTTGACACATGCACTGACACAGAAATGTCTGAAGGGCACACCAGGCAACAAGAATACTTGACACATGCACTGACACAGAAATGTCTGATGGGCATACCAGGCAACAATAATACTTGACACATGCACTGACACAGAAATGTCTGAAGGGCACACCAGGCAACAAGAATACTTGACACATGTACTGACACAGATTAAGATCAACTTTAGATCAGTACAATGTCTTATCACTTTAGACAGGGACCAGCTTTTCCAATAAATTGTTAATACCTAAATGGGTGTTGATTAGACCATTTAAGAAATGTTATGTTTACCTGCTAATTATCAATTCATGTTTGATTTTATTGAACTGATGGTTTAGGATTGTAATAATATAAGTCTAACATTTATTGTCATAAAATTATCGTCATGCCTGTCTCTCCTGTGTTGTGTCAACGTTTATGATGGATAGAGAGGTTATACTGATTAACATATGGATACATGTGAGACATTGAGTTTGACAGAAACCATCCCACATTGATTTCAGTGGAAATCATTGCACATCGACTTTGATGGAAACCGTCCCATCATAAGTAGTCAATGTTTTTCTTTAAACATTTGTAGCAGTTTTTGTAGTCTTGATGGAGATCTTTATGCTATATTGTCAGTTTGGTAAACAAATTTCCTGAAAAATGAACATGATGTTAGCTTTCTTATTTTATTATATCACACTGCTGAGCTTTGCACTCAATGGCACCACATAAATTGTACATGCATAATATGCTGACAACTTGTGATGACAGTAGACTAGGGTGGGTGATGCTATTACTGACAACTTGTGTTGACAATGGACTAGTACAGGCGATACTAATGCTGACAACTTGTGATGACAGTAGACTTGGGTGTGTGATACTGATGCTGACAACTTGTGATGACAGTAGACTAGGGTGGGTGATGCTATTACTGACAACTTGTGTTGACAATGGACTAGTACATGTGATACTAATGCTGACAACTTGTGATGACAGTAGACTTGGGTGTGTGATACTGATGCTGACAACTTGTGATGACAATAGACTATGGTGTGTTTGCACTGCAGAATGCCTTTGAATGAATTCACAAAAATCCCAAATAATGTGTTAATGCTGTCAATGAGCACTTATTAATTCCAATGAATGATTTAACTAAATAATTCTTCTACAATTATATCTGAACACAACATAAACTCGGATTCTTGAAGTGACTAATATTAAATAGGAATTAATAATTGTTTACCTAATATCTATATATACAAATACCCACTTGACCGACAACGCCATAGATTGTTATTGAAAATTCCACTGACATCCAGACCTGTTGACCCTTATGGATTCTCCATATGTTGTACAGATGTAACCCAAAAAATGCTGACTACACATTATTTAGGCAAGACTTGTGAGAATGGATGAATCAGCAAATAACTAAATGTCTTGGTGTTTCTTTCCATTTCTAATTTTCTTTTTCGATAGAAAGAATATTTGATCAGTGTCAGAGAAGTGGTTATTGAGGTTCTGGTGCAAACCAGTAGAACATCTGCAGACATTGAAGGAATCAATCGGCAGTTGTTTATCAAGATGGCGGAGCAACACCAATGATGTCAAAAGAAAATTGGAAAAATTTAAAAAGTCGATTGCCAATCAGAAGTTTTTAAAGATTTATACAGATATTTGACTGATTATAAAACAGTCTAAAATAGAAATTCATAATGTTCACTGGTGTGTGTGAATCGGATTTTGCTGTTGCACATCGTGGTAGAAGTGATGAAAGAAGGAATATTGAGTGCAAATCCCACCAGGAGCGGGCTGAAATAAAAGCCACAAATCAGTCTCTATCCTCATTCTGTAAAACACTGTGTCAGACAGTGAGGAAATGCATATTATCCATACTGTAAAACACTGTGTCAGACAGTGAGGAAATGCATATTATCCATACTGTAAAACACTGTCAGACAGTGAGGAAATGCATATTATCTGTGCTGAAGTTTTGATGAATGAGCTTTCAGCTAATTTGAATTTGCCATTGAAAACAGCTGATTCATTAAACCAGGATTTTAAAAAAAAATGTTTCTGGATTACAGTAAAATTACAGCAGGGAAGGTAAACTATTTAGGAATATAATAGGACAGGTAGAATGATACTGGTTTTAAAGAAAGGTGTTTCTTTTATTGATAAAGAAAGAGATAATTATGTATTTTGTCAATTTTGGAGTTTATGTTATTGATGAACTGGACAGACTGCTTTTGGACTACTGATGGAAATAGGAAAGGGTAAACAGGTCTGAAACATCTTGTTTACTATTTAAAGCATGACAAAAGTCAGATAGGCAAAACCCAATTCACAATCTTAAATCACTAGCATGACATAAGTCAGATAGGCAAAATCAAGTGTACAGTATAAATTAAATATAAATAACATTACAGTGGACTAATACATCTGATAATAATGCTTACAACTGGTGATGACAATGGACTGATCTACAAGTTTCTAACGCATGCAATAATAATGCTGAAAACTGGTGATGACAGTGGACTGTTCTACAAGTTTCTAATGCATGTCTTTAATAATGCTGACAACTGGCGATGACAGTGGACTGACCTACAAGTTTGTAACCAGAGTTGGCTATTGTAACTATCATAGGTACTATGTATCACTATAGTTGTTCATGTAACATGTGAGTTAAATGACTTTGGTTGTACACCTAAAATGTGAGCTAAATATCTATAGTTGTAAATATAACTTTTGTTTAGAAAGTGTTAAACTTCACAAAGAAAACATTGATTATTTATTCCATGGGTAATTTGCACAAATTTTTATGCTGCTAATGTGACAGAATCATAGAGTCGCTGAAGGTTAATGACACAAGCTATTGTTTATGTTTACACTACTAATCAAGGTGGAATGATAATGAATGTGGGAACAGGGGCATTCATGGCCTGTGAGCACTCTTAGCAATCATTGTGATATTAAATATGTCAAGAGAAACAGTTTATCTTGAGGAATTAGGGACGTTAGTATGGTGGCAGTAATAAAGGGGAACGGTTGATGTCAGTAATGGGCAATAATAAAAGGGAAAGGTTAATGTCAATAATAGGCAGTAATAAAAGGGTAAGGGTTAATGTCAATATGGGGGCAGTAATAAAAGGGGAAGTGTTATGTCAGTAATGGGCAGTAATAAAAGGGGAAGGGTTAATGTCAGTATGGGGCAGTAATAAAAGGGGAATGGTTAATGTCAGTATGGGGCAGTAATAAAAGGGGAAGCATTAATGTCAGTATGGGGCAGTAATAAAAGGGGAAGCGTTAATGTCAGTATGGGTCAGTAATAAAAGGGGAAGGGTTAATGTCAGTAATGGGCAATAATAAAAGAGAAAGGTTAATGTCAATAATGGGCAGTAATAAAAGGGTAATGGTTAATGTCAATATGGGGGCAGTAATAAAAGGGGAAGTGTTATGTCAGTAATGGGCAGTAATAAAAGGGGAAGGGTTAATGTCAATATGGGGGCAGTAATAAAAGGGGAAGGATTAATGTCGGTATGGGGCAGTAATAAAAGGGGAATGGTTAATATCAGTATGGGGCAGTAATAAAAGGGGAAGCATTAAAGTCAGTATAGGGCAGTAATAAAAGGGGAAGCATTAATGTCAGTATGGGTCAGTAATAAAAGGGGAAGGGTTAATGTCAGTATGGGCAGCAATAAATGGGGAAAGGTTAATGTCATTATGAGGCAGTAATAAAAGGGGAAGCATTAATGCCAGTATGGGCAGTAATAATAAGGGAAGGGTTAATGTCAGTATGGGGGCAGTAATAAAAGGGAAGGATTAATGTCACTAATGGGCAGTAATAAAAGGGGAAGGGCTAATGTCAGTATGGGGGCAGTAATAAAAGGGGAAGTGTTAATGTCAGTAATGGGCAGTAATAAAAGGGGAAGCGTTAATGTCAGTATGGGGGCAGTAATAAAAGGGGAAGGGTTAATGTCAGTATGGGGGCAGTAATAAAAGAGGAAGGGTTAATGTCAGTATGGGGCAGTAATAAAAGGGGAAGGGTTAATGTCAGTATGGGGGCAGTAATAAAAGGGGAAGGGTTGATGTCAGTATGGGCAGTAATAAAAGAGGAAGGGTTAATGTCAGTATGGGGGCAGTAATAAAAGAGGAAGGGTTAATGTCAGTATAGGGGCAGTAATAAATGGGGAAGCATTAATGTCAGTATGGGTCAGTAATAAAAGGGGAAGTGTTAATGTCAGTATGGGGCAGTAATAAAAGGGTAAGGGTTAATGTCAGTAATGGGCAGTAATAAAAGGGGAAGGGTTAATGTTAGGAATGGGCAGTAATAAAAGGGAAGGGTTAATGTCATTATGGGGGAAGTAATAAAAAGGGAAGCATTAATGTCAATATGGGGCAGTAATAAAAAGGGAAGGGTTAAACTCAGTATGAGGCAGTAATAAAAGGGGAAGGGTTAATGTCATTATGGGGGCAGTAATAAAAGGGGAAGCATTAATGTCAATATGGGGTAGTAATAAAAGGGAAGGGTTAATGTCATTATGGGGGCAGTAATAAAAGAGGAAGGTTTAATGTCAGTATGGGGGCAGTAATAAAAGGGGAAGCGTTAATGTCAATATGGGGCAGTAATAAAAGGGAAGGGTTAATGTCATTATGGGGGCAGTAATAAAAGGGGAAGGGTTAATGTCAGTATGGGGGCAGTAATAAAAAGGAAAGGGTTAATGTCAGTATTGGGCAGTAGTAAAAGGGGAAGGGTTAATGTCAGTATGGGGGCAGTAATAAAAGGGGAAGCATTAATGTTAGTAATGGGCAGTAATAGGGAAGATTTAGTGTCAGTATAGGGCAGTAATAAAAGGGGAAGGGTTGATGTCAGTATGGGCATTGATGAAAGGGAAGGGTTTATGTCAGTATGGGCAGTAATAAAAGGGGAAGGGTTAGTGTCAGTATGGGGGCAGTAATAAAATGGGAAGGGTTAATGTCAGTATGGGGCAGTAATAAAAGGGGAAGGGTTAATATCAGTAATGCGTGGTATGAAATGGGAAGCATTAATGTCAGTATTGGGGCAGTAATAAAAGGGGAAGTGTTAATGTCAGTATGGGGGCAGTAATAAAAGGGGAAGGGTTAATGTCAGTATGGGGGTGGTAATAAAAGGGGAAGGGTTAATGTCAGTATGGGGGCAGTAATAAAAGGGGAAGGGTTAATGTCAGTATTGGGTAGTAATGAAAGGGGAAGCATTAATGTCAGTATGGGGCAGTAATAAAAGGGGAAGGGTTAATGTCAGTATGGGGGCAGTAATAAAAGGGGAAGCATTAATGTCAGTATGGGGCAGTAATAAAAGGGGAAGGGTTAATGTCAGTACGGAGGCAGTAATAAAAGGGGAAGGGTTGATGTCAGTATGGGGCAGTAATAACAGGGGAAGGGTTAATGTCAGTATGGGGACAGTAATAAAATGGAAGAGTAATAACAGGGAATGGAATGGCATTTGTGGCCTGTGAAAATATTTAATAACCATTGTAATAATAAATATAATGCTCTCATTTTAGCCTTGAAAGCCAGATTATCTTGAGGAATGAGGGACGTCTGTCAGTGGAAAGAGTTAGCGTCAGCATAGAGGGAAGCAGTGACTGCAGGGGTAAGTTTGAACAATGTTAGCATCACTATAGAAGAAAGGAATGACTGTAGAATTCAAACAAAATTAGAATATAATTTTATATTTTCTTTGAAGAAGTACTTTTTACAAACTATTTGAACTTGGGGTGGTGGTGGTTGTGCAGTTAAAGGAAAAGCCTTTCTGCTATCGAAATAAATGAACCATGCACACCTCACCCAGTATTAAGCCTGTATTTTTAGATACTGATTTTGGTGTGTGTAGTGATTAACAATTGTGTATGTAAGGTTAGGGTTAGGGTTAGACTGATTTTGGGGTGTGTAGTGATTAACAATTGTGTATGTAAGGTTAGGGTTAGGGTTAGACTGATTTTGGGGTGTGTAGTGATTAACAATTGTGTATGTAGGGTCTAAAAATAGGTGCATATGTCTATCTAAGCCATGTACTCAGAGAGGTAATCATATCAGTCTATACTTTAATGTAGGAATTATGTTACCAGGTAGAAATACTTTAATGTAGGAATTATGTTACCAGGTAGAAATACTTTAATGTAGGAATTATGATAACAGGTAGAAATACTTTAATGTAGGAATTATGTTACCAGGTAGAAATACTTTAATGTAGGAATTATGTTACCAGGTAGAAATACTTTAATGTAGGAATTATGTTACCAGGTAGAAATACTTTGATGTAGGAATTATGTTACCAGGTATAAATACTTTGATGAAAGATGAAGGATATGTTCATCATTTGATTAAAACTTTCTTCCCAATTTGTTTTAAAATTCATTTTGTTGAAAGGTTAAAGGACACTTGACATGTTGATGTATTAAACTTTAGTGTTTCTTCCTTTAACAAGCTGTATATGCATATTAAAGTCCCAATATAGAGATATTAAAGCCTTTATATATATGCCTGATATAGCCATTAACAACAGGCTGTTTGACATGAATATTAAAGTCCCAATACAGTCATTAACATCACGATGACATGATTAAAGTCCCAACACAGTCATTAACATCATGATATTTTGACATGATTAAAGTCCCAATACAGTCATTAACATCATGATATTTTGCCATGATTAAAGTCCCAATACAGTCATTAACATCATATTTTGCCATGATTAAAGTCCCAATACAGTCATTAACATCATGATATTTTGACATGATTAAAGTTCCAGTGCGGACATTAACAGCATGATATTTTGCCTAATGCAGACATCAACAGAATGATCATTTGACATGACAGCTGAATGTTCTTACAAATCATTGTTATTTTTTCATAATAACATTTCAAAGACAGCTGGATGCTTTTTCAAGTCATCGCTGTGGTTTCATAATAACATTTCAAAAACAGCTGAATGCTTTTTCAAGTCATCACTATGGTTTCTTAATGACATTTCAAAGATAGCTGGATGCTTTTTCAACTCATCACTATGGTTTCATAATGACATGTCAAAGACAGCTGGATGCTTTTTCCACTCATCGCTGTGGTTTCATAACGATATGTCAAAGACAGCTGGATGCTTTTTCACAGCTGGATGCTTTTTCAACTCATCACTGGTTTAATTATGACATGTCAAAGACAGCTGGATGTTTTGTAAAATCATCGCTGTGGTTTCATAATGACAATTCAAAGACAGCTGAATGTTTTTCAGATCATTGCTCTGGTTTCATAATGACATGTCAAATACAGCTGGATGTTTTTTAAAATATCGCTATGGTTTCTTAATGACATTTCAAAGACAGCTGGATGCTTTTTCAAATCATTGCTGTGGTTTCATAATGACATTTCAAAAACAGCTGGATGCTTTTTCAGATCATCGCTGTGGTTTCATGACATGTCAAAGACAGCTGGATGCTTTTTCAAGACATCGCTGTGGTTTCATACTGACATGTTGAGGACAGCTGGATTCTTTTTCAATACATCAATGTGGTTTCATAATGACATTACAGAGACAGCTGGATGCTTTTGCAAATCATCGCTATGGTTTCCTCATGTTTCTTCATAATGAAATTTCAAAGACAGTTGAATATTCTTTCAAATCATTGCTATGCTATATTTTGATTGTTGGGAAATAATGAGAAAGAAAGTAAACTTTTTTATTGCATAATATGATGAATAATATGTATGCCTGATTTATAAAACTGAGTAAATAATTTCAGTGTGACTCATAGCTTAAATGAGACAGAAATTAGTCAGCATATGAAATTCATATAAAATCTTCTTTCTATTTCATACAAAATTCATGTAAGATGTTATGTGTCAGTTTCATACAAAATTCATGTAAGATGTTATGTGTCAGCTTCATACAAAATTCATGTAAGATGTTATGTGTCAGTTTCATATAAAATTCATGTAAGATGTTATGTATCAGTTTCGTACAAAATTCATGTAAGATGTTATGTGTCAGTTTCATATAAAATTCATGTAAGATGTTATGTATCAGTTTCATATAAAATTCATGTAAGATGTTATGTGTCAGTTTCATACAAAATTCATGTAAGATGTTATGTGTCAGTTTCATACAAAATTCATGTAAGATGTTATGTGTCAGCTTCATACAAAATTCATGTAAGATGTTATGTGTCAGTTTCATACAAAATTCATGTAAGATGTTATGTGTCAGTTCCATATAAAATTTATGTAAGATGTTCTGTGTCAATTTCATATAGAATCCATGTAAAAATGTTCTGTCTACTTTAGAATTCATGTAAGATGTTCTGTGTCAGTTTCATGTAAATTTCAAGTACGATGTTCTGTGTCAATTTCATGTAAAATTTATGTAAGATGTTCTGTATAATTTTGTATTCATGTAAGATGTTCTGTGGCAGCTGCATGTAAAATTCATGTAAAGATGTTCTGCCTGATTTCATACAGAATTCACATAAGATGTTCTAATTTTGAATTCATGTGAGATGTTCTGTGTCTATTTCATATAGAATTCATGTGAGATGTTCTGTGTCTATTCATGTAGAATTCATGTGAGATTTCTGTGTCAGTTTCTTATAAAATTCATGTGAGATATTCTATGTCTATTTTAGATCTTGTCCAAGAGGTGTGTAGATGGAGCCCGGAAAACATTGCATCACAGCTCCCCCTGGTGCCTGGTAAACTCATCAGCTTTACACTTTGTCTGGAGGGGGTTGGGGAGTTCCTCAACTTAAAGTCAAATTCACTCATCAGGACAGGTAAGGATGGAGATAATGAAGGCCCCACTTTGAGATTCATCTGTCCTATAATAATTGCCTTGACCATCTGTATGTCTGTCTGTCCATCTGTCTGTCCAGAATAGCTCTGCAAACAATACACATAGCTGGATGCTATTTGGCAGGTGAATTGGCTATTACATGTAGATATGCCTTTTAAAGGTTTTATCATTTTAGGTCCAACTTTGACAGAGTTATTGCCCTTTTTCTGTCTGTATCAAATCTCCACTACCACAGATTCTTGTAGGCAGCATAGATCAGGAATCATTGAACATATTCCGATGCAATTTGGTGTGTATAATGTCTAAAGATTTAGATGTGCCTTTCAAATATCTTTTGTCTTGTCAGTCTTATTTTGAATATTTTCATGATAATCAACTTCATCTGACAATTAACTACAAATTTAGAGTAGAAACAAGTCATTTGGACATACAAAAAATTCAGGTTTAAAGAATAATTCTCATCCATTTAGTGACCATCTCAAATCATCTTTGTACAATTATATCAGCTTTTTTGCTCTGGCTGCTATTTGCTTCCGACATGGAATTATGAATGCCTGCTAAAATGACAAAATAATATTACCACATATCAAATCTCTCACTTATCTGATTACATTATTTCAATGACAAAGTAGTATTACCAAATGTCAGATCTCTAAATTAACTAATGACACTGTTACAATGATAATTAAGTATTACAAATATCAAGACTGTCTGTTAATTAATTACACTGTTACAATGATAATTAAGTATTACAAATATCAAGACTGTGAGTTAACTAACTGCACTATTACAATTACAATGCAGTATTACCAAATACAGTGTTTCCCTTTACGCACATTTGTGCATCAGAGATGCATGCTAAAAATAATTGACACACAGGTTTTGTTGCCATGCTTTTATTTTGATGCAAAGAATTCGCATAATGCAATCAGGATTTATTTAATATCCAATGCTTAGGATGAGGAATGGCATCATGTATACTTTGAGCATAGGCATTGTTATGACAGAGTAGCTTCCCCTGATTTTGCGAACTCATGCGATTTCCAGCAAGCTCAGCAAGATGTTGTACAAACATACTAACCTCAGTACTTGTTGGACTAGAAAGTGATCTCCAGATGAAAACAGTGTGCACTCAGAATCACTGACCAAGAAAGTGGAATTGGGATTACCGGTGTGACTTCTGATTGCATGATTGCGAAGACTGCAAAAGTGAATAATCCTTTCGAGACAGGTTTTAAGAATTTTCAAACATCTGCTCTTGTTTGCCACAGGATATTATCACCAAAGGCATTCCATCACAAAAATGAAATCAGTAAGCTTGCAGAGACAAATGAGTTATTTGGATTACAAAGTCAGGGGCTCTTGCAGATTTTCCTGGTTTGTAACTTTGCTGTGACAAGAGAAAGATTTAAAAGTTTAAGTGTAACTTTGCTGTGACAAGAGAAAAATTTAAAAGTTTAAGTGTAACTTTGCTGTGACAAGAGAGAGATTTAAAAGTTTAAGTGTAACTTTGCTGTGACAAGAGAAAGATTTAAAAGTTTAAGTGTAACTAAAAAGAAGATGAATCAATTGCCTCTTTGATTTTCAGATAAATTTGTTCTATGATGAAGTACAATAAAACCAATGAAAGTACACATTTTATGACAGGCAGTAAATTAAGTGTCATTTGATTGAAAAGATTTATGTGGGTTTTTGTATTGGCTTATATATTGTTATATGTAGTGTGTTGGTTTATAATACATGTACATTTTTGACCCCTCTCCCATTTTTCATTTGATCCCCAGTTCTGACATGAAGTTTTTTTCTTTACTCTCAATTTTACACCACTGGGGGATGCACTGCAAATATCAAGACTGTCAGTTAATTACACTGTTACAATGACAATCAAGTATTACAAATATCAAGACTGTCAGTTAACTAATTACACTGTTACAAAGTGCAATACTACCAAATATCAAGACTCAGGCAACTAATGACATATTAACAATGACAATGCAGTATTACCAAATATTGAGATTCTGAATTAACTAATTACGCTGTTACACTGGTGTTATGCAAACATTTTTGAAAATAAAAAATGTAAAGCCAAAATATATTGTAACTTTTACTTGACTAAATCTAGAATCTTGAAACTTTTTAAACTTTATTGTGGTTCATTGACATAAAGAACCATATCCTGTATTCATTGACGTAAAGAATCATATCCTGTATTCATTGACATAAAGAATCATATCCTATATTCATTGACATAAAGAATCATATCCTATATTCATTGACATAAAGAATCATATCCTATATTCATTGACATAAAGAATCATATCCTATATTCATTGACATAAAGAATCATATCCTGTATTCATTGACATAAAGAATCATATCCTATATTCAACATCGGTTCATTGACATAAAGAATAAAGAATCATATCCGATATTCAACATTGGTTCATTGACATAAAGAATCATATCCTATATTCAACATTGGTTCATTGACATAAAGAATCATATCCTATATTCAACATTGGTTCATTGACATAAAGAATCATATCCTATATTCAACATTGGTTCATTGACATAAAGAATCATATCCTATATTCAACATTGGTTCATTGACATAAAGAATCATATCCTATATTCAACATTGGTTCATCCTATAGTTTAGTGATATAGATACAACATTTTTCATAGAAGACTGAGATTTTTTTTAAATTATGCAATACTACTATTTCAGATAATAATAATAATAACAACAGTATTAGCTACAATAATAATAACAACAGTATTAGCTACAATAATAATAACAACAGTATAAGCTACAATAAAAATAATAACAGTATTAGCTACAATAATAATAACAACAGTATTAGCTACAATAATAATAACAACAGTATAAGCTACAATAATAATAACAACAGTATTAGCTACAATAATAACAACAACAGTATTAGCTACAATAATAATAACAACAGTATTAGCTACAATAATAATAACAACAGTATTAGCTACAATAATAATAATAACAGTATTAGCTACAATAATAATAACAACAGTATTAGCTACAATAATAATAACAACAGTATTAGCTACAATAATAATAACAACAGTATTAGCTACAATAATAATAACAGTATTCGCTACAATAATAATAACAACAGTATTAGCTACAATAATAATAACAGTATTAGCTACAATAATAATAACAACAGTATTAGCTACAATAATAATAACAACAGTATAAGCTACAATAATAATAACAGTATTAGCTACAATAATAATAACAACAGTATAAGCTACAATAATAATAACAACAGTATTAGCTACAATAATAATAACAACAGTATTAGCTACAATAACAATGATGCTGATGAGTATGTACCTAAATTGTAATCTTTAGTCGTGTTCTGTATTTCAGTTGATTCTGAAGGGAGTAGGACAGACAGCTTACAAGGCAGAGTAAGTTTATAAAGTAATTCATCTTTAGAATTTATTTAAAGTTGTCAGGATATTTATTTACATCTTTGTATGTCATATTATATTGCTTTTGTATGGCATATTGGATTACTTTTGTATGGCATATTGGATGACTTTTGTATGGCATATTGGATGACTTTTCTGTGGCATATTGGATGACTTTTCTATGGCTTATTGGATGACTTTTGTGTGTCATATTGGATGACTTTTGTATGTCATATTGGATTACTTTTGTATGGCATATTCGATGACTTTTGTATGTCATATTGGATGACTTTTGTGTGGCATATTGGATGACTTTTCTGTGGCATATTGGGTGACTTTTCTATGGCATATTGGATGACTTTTGTGTGTCATATTGGATGACTTTTGTGTGTCATATTGGATGACTTTTCTATGGCATATTGGATGACTTTTGTGTGTCATATTGGATGACTTTTCTATGGGATATTGGATGACTTTTCTATGGCATATTGGATGACATATTGGATGGCCTTATGATAGATTTTACAAGTTGCAGTATCAACATTTCCAACTGTTTTAAGGCTTTATTGTTTATCACAATATCATGTGTGTAGAAAACAGAAAATCTTCATTTATGTCATGTTTATTTTAGTCCATGAAAGAACAAGTTTGATCTGGAGTACGAATATACCGTCATACCTGTCAATATTGGTCACCTTTGGGAAAAGGTAAAACTGGCCTTTGTACATGGGTTTGCCTTTTAAATTTGGTTTTTGAACAAATATCATGCACCAGACATTATTATTATTATTATTACTATTATTATTATTATTATTGTTGTTGTTTTATGTGTACTATTCATCAAAAACATAAAATACACATATTGTTC
>JAECUM010055437.1:0-14830 GCA_016617855.1 Megalonaias nervosa | reverse complement strand
ACAAATAAAACAAGATGGAAAGACAGAAAATACATTCGATCAGTGATTAGTAATGCATGCTACTCACTTGAGCAGAACTGCATGCTGGGACTAAGTACATTAGCAGCAAAATATAAGGAGCAGAACTGCATGATGGTACTAGATACATTAGCAGTTAGATATCAGGAGGAGAACTGCATGCTGGAACTAGGTACATAGGCAGTAAGATATCAGGAGCAAAACTGCATGCTGGGACTAGGTACATTAGCAGAAAAATATCTGGAGCAGAACTGCATGCTGGGACTAGGTACATAGGCAGTAAGGTGTCAGGAGCAGAACTGAATGCTGGAGCTTGGTACATTAGCAGTAAGATATCAGGAGCAAAACTGCATGCTGGGACTTGGCACACTGATAGTAAGATATCAGGAGCAGAACTGCATGCTGGGACTAGGTACATAGGCAGTAAGATATCAGGAGCAGAACTGCATGCTGGGACTTGGCACACTGATAGTAAGATATCAGGAGCAAAACTGCAATCTGGGACTTGGCACACTGATAGTAAGATATCAGGAGCAGAACTGCATGCTGGGACTAGATACATGGGCAGTAAGATATCAGGAGCAGAACTGCATGCTGGGACTAGGTACATTGACAGTACAGGTGAACTACATGTATTTGAATCTTGTATCACCCGTCATGTATGTAGTGAGGGTTCTATAATGTTTTAGCAAAGGCAGCAAGTGGCAGTTTAACCAATCAGAACACAGTGAACTTTGAAGTCATGTAATAATTTTTTTTTCTGTCTTCATCATTCCTCATCCATTTGATATTTGGAAGAGGCAGAAAAGCTTCTGAGAAGAGAAGATGTAAAATGGAACAAATAAAAGAGGGTTCTTTTTTCAAAAATTACAGATTGAACCGACTCTTGTAAAGTTTTCATTGCAAGAACAGTCCTAAGTCTCTAACACTGAGATTCTTGTCTGATGATGATTGCTTGGCTGAAATTTGAATCTACTATAATCCATATTGCCATTTCACCCACCCACCTGACTGCCACACATAAGAACAGACCAGTCACATGTTAGCAGTGTTTGCTGATACTGCCTAATTAACTACACTCACCTTAAACACTGACTGTTTTAGCTGAATTATATTGTAAACTTTGAACATGAAAATTAGGCCCAAATCTTGTGAAATGTATAGCTTAAACTAAATGTCATCATTGCGATTATTCTTGAAAATTTCATGAATAAATTTTAACAAATATAAAAATGAATAAATGAAAAAAAGCAAACTGAAAAAAAAAATATTTTACTACACCTGAAAGAAAACTTCACAAAGCTATAGCATTTTTCATAATGAACAGACCGTTATAAAAATATAGTATTAGCATACTCCTGTTCCAAATGCCGACATTTTATCGGAAATTATTTTCTTCATTTTTTTCATCTTTGTAGCTTGCCTCAGATATTCTGATGATGCACATGTGATATCTCACAGTAGGGAAATATCTCTCAGAATTTAGGACTAACTGTCCAACTGTCACACCCTAAATTTTGTGAAATTTATAGCTTAAACTAAATGTCAGCATCGCAATTATTCTTGAAAATTTTATAAATAAATTTTAGCAAATATTAAAAAGGAATATGTGAATGAAGTAGGAGTTAAAGGTTTTTTCCTTTAAAGTCTAAGGATAAAATTTGGATGATAGTCAGAAATATTAGACTTTAATTGGAATTATTTTCTTATGTTGTGAAGAAACCTTTTTATTTATTATTTCTACTATGATAAGCACAGATGGCCCAGGCTGTAAAATTGCTTAAATGTGTAAATGGGGAGAGGTGGGGTTTTTAATAAGACATGGATATCTTGAATAAATGTTTGTAAAAATGTTATAAAAGTGGGGATGGGTTTATGTTTGAAAAAATACGGTAATAATGCAGTTCCTCAAATGGTAATATCCTTAGATTTCAATTTAGACAGCAGGGAGCTTGACAGCTATTTTGATTGAGCATCAGACTTAAAATGCAAATGCCACCCAGGCCAACTCAAGAGCACTGTCTTTTTGTATTCTTGTGAAAGGCTCTTAGCTCCCATTTCCTTGGCATGATATAGCTAATAATGTGTTAAAAAAACCCATTAAAATCAACAAAAACAACTTAGCATCATGTTATGCAGTAAATAAACTGAAGGAAGTTTGATCCAACTGCAGACAGTCAGATCATGATCTGTCATTGCATAATGCACAGGTAGATCCATGTGTGTGTGTGTGTGTGTGTGTGTGTGATTTGGATTTTTAATGTAGCTTTAACAATTATTCAGTCATATCACTACGATGTCTGCAGTGTGGCAGTTTGTAGTGATGTCTATCAATACACTCCATCAATATTACATGTCCATCACAGCACATGCTTAGCTCTAGAACAATATGTGATCTGATGTAATTTGGTGTGTATAGTGTCTGATTGCCCCTGAAGTACCTTTTATGGGTTTTGTCTCATGGACTCTATTCTGAATAGAGTTGCAGCCCAAGACAGTTAACTTAATATCTTCATAAGGTATATTGCATGTGGTTTAGCAACCCTTACATATAATTGGATACCATTTGGTACATGAATTGCCTTTTAATATACAGATGGCTTTGCAAAGGTTTTCATCTTTTAAGCCCAATTTTGATGGAGTTATTAACATTTTTCCATCAAATTTTCACTACAGCAGATCCTTGCATAACTCAGAAACCATTCAGCATGTTCTGATACAGTTTGTGTGTAAATTGTCTCAAGACCTAGATTGCTTTTTATGGATTCTGTCTTATCATCTCCATTTTTCTATACTTATGGCCTTTGATAATTGACTTCTTATGCAATGCACGCTGCATGTAATGGCATTGAACATGATCTGCAATTTGATATGATCATTGTCTCATAAACTTGTATGTGCCTTTTATGGGTTTAATAACCTTATTTTTAAAATAGTTATGGGTCTCCAGAGTGCAAACTCTCCATACTTTAGTTTCTGCAAAGTAAATAAACTAAATTTTTGGGGGATTTCATCAAAATTTGGCATGTAGCTTCAGACTGATGATACTGAGTATTTTGATTTCCAAAATTCCATGCATTCATTTACAGGAGTTATGGCCCCTGATTGTCCGTACTCCTGACTGGTTTCTGCAGCATGACCATACTTAACTATTTTTGCATTTAGCCAAATTTGGCATTCAGCTTTATATTTCAATTTCATTTGTTACAGATTATCATTTAGAAGAGTTATGGCCCTTGATTGCTCATCCTCTAGACTATTCTTTCCAAAGTATAACTTTACTAAGGAATATTGAATTTCAGTCAAAGTTATCATGCAACTTTATAATGATGCAACCTTGAATGAGTTTGATTTTCAGCATTCCTTGTCATCAGTGGGAAGAGTTATGCCCCTTAATCTGCTCATCTGTCCCTTCTAGCTCTAGTCTAACTTGTATATTTTAAAAAATATATTTCTTGTTAATAAAACAATATCTAAATCTAGACGTAATGATCATGCCTTGCATTTGTTTTCGTAATTGTTTGCAATCTGAGCAATGCTTAAATAACATCTAGATAAATACCATATGGATTGTATCATTTATTAATGTGGGTAATCTGCAGCTTTTTCATATCTGGTAAAAGTTAACGTAAATTATATTGTTAGCATTTCATATCAGTAAACATGGAAGAAATAGAGAAAAAAGAAGAATCTTAGAGAAAATGCTCAGATGTTACAGAATATTTTGCCATATCTCATAGTTAAATGCCTGGTTTCACATGACAGATATGAAACAAAAGAATGCACATACCCTAATGTCCTTGCCCATAGACTGGTTCACCTCAGTTACAGAACAAACTCAAGGAGAATTAGACTGGTATAGTCATTTTATACAGATTTAAAACAAACATAAGTTAAATATTACAGGTCACATTTTTAGCCAGCACCCAGTTCTGGTGCAGCTGGTAAGTACACTGAATTTTTACTAAATGAACAGAGGAGTTAAATACAGTGAAACCTCTATAATCTGTACACTGATTAACCTTTCATCTAGATTGATGGAATATCCACTGAATCTACATTTTATTTCTATATATTATCATCATTTATTGAGATTAAAATTATGTCTCCAAGGGAGTCTGGATAATAGAGGCTTGGCTGTAGTAGTAGATTTCAATAAATACATGGCAATTCTGAAAAACTTCTATTATTTAGACTTGTATATCACACCTTTTAAGTTTATCGGAACCACTTCTGTGTCTGGGCCCTGGGTAGCCAAGTAGTCAAAAGCAATCACCTTTACAGATTACTGACATATCGCATCTGTCTGCATGGGTTTGATTCTTGGGCTTGACCAACATGGGTATGTGAAAAAGGAGACCACTGTGACCTGCTTTTTTAAATTTTAGTGATTCATGTTTTCTAAATATCTGTTTATTATGCCACCATATCTTAGACCCTTTTAAGTCTATGATTATGAAACTGTAATGTTGATGCATAATCTAGAAATACTTCTTTGTTGTATCAAAAGTAGATATCGCTACCATCAATTAAACTTGATTAACTTGGTCACAAGAAGGTATTTCATCTCACACCCTTTAAACTAGAAGCACCATACTCAAAATACTGTATACCTTGTATCATCTTTGGAAGCATCATGCACTTGTTCAAATTATAGGTCACAGCAATCCTCTTTTCATGTTCAAATAACTTTTTACTATAATGAATTTTTAGTCTATATCTTTAATACTTTATCATCCAACTTTACATATACATGCATTACTGAAGTATTAAACTTTCCTAAACTAAAGCCACAATGACCTAGTTTTTATACTTGATTGACTATATTAACAAAATGCATTTAAGCTGATATCTTTAATAGCCTCAGACCAACACACATAAAGCTATAAACGTCTCTGTATTAGTTGTACATTACAAGACTACTATTAGATCAGTGTGACCTACTTATTTCTGAGAGACTTTTCAATTGTATGTATTTAATTTTTAATCAATACATTTGATACTGCTTCTCCTGCATTCATAACCATCCAAAATCTCCAATGTCATCTGTAGCAACCAAGTGAAAAGGAAATTTTGACTTCTCCATAATGACTGAAGCCATTTTTATCAGATATTGGTAGAATGTTTATATACATTTATTGTAACATATGGTGTCTGCGATAGCTTCCCTAGCTACTGTTTTGTTTATAAATCAACCATGTGCAAAATATATTTTCAAAATTTTTCAAGAAATGCAACTGTGCCATCTTTGATTAAACTTGTCAAATTAGTTTCTTGGGACTACTTAACTTATATCTGGGGTGGCTTCCAAAGCATTTACTGTGGCTTCCATAGCAACAAACCTATTTTTTGACTTCTTCAAAAAGACTATGCCAGTTCAGATTAAGTTTGCAGGAAATGTTCCATATACATGATCCACCAAAATTACCATAGGCAAATCGAGGCTTTGTTTTTAAAGGAAATTAAATTTTGAGAAGAAGTGGTTCATTTTGCTTTAAATGGTGACCTTTCTATCAGTTTTTAACTCTACAGGTCATAGACCAGAAGAGCTTCATAGATGGTCTTTCATCTGTTCTCCATCTGTTCATTAGCAAAAATTTGTTATTGCTACTCCTGCTAAGATTCTTAGAGGGTTGCCATGAAACTTTATACACACATTCACCCCATGGTCTAACTTGTCTTAAAACAAACTGGTGCTGCTCAGACATCTAATATGGCTGCCACTGTTGCACCATTTAAAAACCTTGTTATCACTACTCATCCTGAATGACTGGTATGAATCAGTATGGGTTTTTCAGTTAAAGACGTCTTATGACATCTAGTTGGTCCTCAATGAAAAGGGTGCTGAACTGATTTCCAATATGGTTGCCACAGTGGCCATCTTGAAAACCTTGTTATTGCTACTCCTCCCACATGGATGGTCATATCAACATGAGGTTTTCACTAAAAGACTTCTTTGGTGTCTAGTTGGTTCTAAATGAAAATGGTGTCAATCTGATGTCCAATATTGCCTAAACAGCAGCTGTCCTAAAAATCTGGTTTTCACTTCTCCTTCTGAATGGAAAGTCATAGTGACAAGATGGTTTCACCAAAAAACTTGGTATGCAGTCTATTTAGTCCGAAATGAAAAGGTGTTAATCTGATGTCTAATATGGATGACACAGTAGTCATCTGGAAAATCTTTTATCTCTACATCTCCTGACTGAACGGTCATATCAGTTGAGTTCAGTAGTATGATAATAGTGGTTTAAGATTTTTTTCTGATCTTGGTCAAAGCCTTCAATCCCCCAGTGACTTTGTCCTCACATCACACATGAGCCCACACACGAACCTGCTAAACAATTGCCAAGAGGCATCCATGCAAGAGGAAAGTCATGTATGGTTGAAGACCTTAACCTAGATCAGTGACCAAACAAACTGCTATTTTCATACTACTTACACATCTCTTAGACTGCAAGATAAATGCCACTGACTTGACATGCATGTACACAAGTGCATGCACAGGTACATATATGTACATGTCCATATCCACATCCATGATCATGATTTGCTTCCATGCTCTTATGGTGAACAAACCAACCACTATTATTGGAACTATACACATCCTATGCACACATGTGATGTTTGTATGGGGCACTTCAGTCAGGCCAATATTATTGATTGTGACTATACTGCAGTGGGGATCCCTTTTTCTGTGAGACCAAAACACAGGAATAGGGTTATTGATTATTACTATACTTGTCACGGAATTGTATAAATTCCATTGTTATTTATTAAATACATGTACTCAGTTGTTGTTTCTTGTGTACAATTGTAATGAACATTACCTCCATTATGAATTTACAATGTAATATTACTATGCATCATTTCATAGATGAGAGGTTTGCTTTATGCATAGTAATGTGTATAATGTACTTAACCAGGACACGTCTTTCAGCGTTTAGCAAGTGAATTTTGTTACCTGCAGTGTTTATTGGAACACGCTGACTCACGATGTTTTGACACCATGTAATAAACCGATTCTGTATGTATTGTAACCTTGTATGATTATTTTGTGCATATTTTACTTGTTAGTCATATCACTATAATGAAATTACCTTGTATCATGTATAATTCCATCATGACATGGTCAATTTATTTCATAATTCCAATGTTTTGCTGTGCACTTGCTGCCAATACATACTAATCTGCCATTTGCACTCTTTTGGACAGCGAGAACTATGGAAACTGATTGGCTATTGGTCACATGACCTTTTTGTATAAATAGCACCACATACATGTAATGTAGAGCTTCACTGTTATCTTGTCCAGCGTTTGGAGCAGACGAAAGTAAATCATCAGGTGACGTTGTAACCATTTCATCAATTCTAGAATGTCTCAGGCTATGTTAGATAGACATAGTCAAGTTGCAATGGTTAGTACCTAATGAAATTTGATATGCTTGTTTGACGTTACGGGGAATTCCAGAAGTTATTTATTATTCATTAGGTGACGTCTGCTACCGTATTGGTTGAAATGATTTCACCTTTGGTGAATTATCACCGCAATTAACCTATGTAAGTGAAGGTGAAAGATCATTACAATCTATATAATCCTGGGAAACATACATATTGTTCCCTCAGGAACTGATATATAAGTAGATTAATGTTAAGTCGCTACTAAATCATCACTCTTCACCTTCGTTAGAAGGCGAACTCGCGTTGCACCTTCACCTTATTATATTCAGCACCTTCAGCTTCTGAAGGTTAATACTTCACCTTCACCTCATTCACCGCCACGACTTAAACAACTCTTTCTTGTACTTCCATAACGTGAATTCTGTGTGACATAAATCATTACAAATACATTCTGAAATCCACTCAGAGGTGGAGAAGGTGCAATTATATTTGAAGCTCCATTGCACCTTCCCCTACGGGAGTCCATAACCTTTGTCTCCCGTGATTCTCTGGTTTACATAAGTCTAGTATTAAATCTTAAATGTTTATGTATATGTAACTGTACTGACATTCAGTAATTGCATGTCCACCTGTTCTTGTCCTTAAGGTAATTTAAAAATAAATACTTTCGATGTTTGTTCTATACGGTCTTGTGTTATTCTTTCTAATCAAAAGCTAGACAGGAGGACTCAAAAATATTGTAGCCCAGATATGGCGTTACAAAATGATGCCCGAGGGTGATTTATGTATATTGTACAATATTTCAAAACAGTGAGTTTGGTTTATCCTATGCCGCATGTGTGAAGTGCTTTCAATGGGAAAAACCGATATTCATCAAACGCACAGATGATGTAGGGCTACATTGTCTGTGTATAAATACCTCACTGTAGGATGAAAACATTACACTATGGAAACGTCTTGTCAGTGAGCAGTCTACTTAAGGACTTGCAGATCTCCAGCTGTAGAGGTATGTGAGTTATTTATTCATTTTTATGTATATTATAGGTTATAACTATTGTACTACCACGTTTTAATTTTTGTATATTTTCTATGTATCTCCAGCTTGCATAGTATAATGCAAATATTTTCTATTCTCGTGTGTGTGTGTGTGATTTAGATTTTTAACGTAACTTTAACAATTTTTCAGTCATATCGCAACGATGTCTTCAGTGTGACAGTTTATAGTGATGTCTAGCACTGAGGCATCATGCTGCAGACATGTGGCATGATGTCCCACCCAGTCACATTATCCTGTTAGTACCATTTTTTAAAGTCTTTGGTATGATTCGGCCGGGGTTCGAACCCACGACCTCCCGCATCCAAGGCTTCTATTCTTGTATGTGACTTAACAGAAGATCTATATTAGCAATAAAGTTGCATTTTATTAAGAAACATTTAGTACCATAGGATTCTTATCGAACACAGGTAGGTTCACTTCTGAACCTGTTTATTGCTTTGTAATGTTGTGCTGATAATGTAATTTGTATAGCTTTCTGTATATAACGTCATTACGTGTTATCGTTTATGCCCATGTCATTCTTAGTAAACGGCATTAGATGTATTTTCAGCTGATCAGAGTTGATGGGGTAGCAGCTCTAGAGCTGACCATAGTGATCAGAGTTGATGGGGTAGCAGCTGTAGAGCTGACCATAGCAACCATAGAGATGATGATAGAGATGATGACAGAGCTAGTTGAATAGCAGCCGTAAAGCTGATTGAACAGTGTTTTGCTTGTTGAGTAGCAGGTGATTGGATGTTGCTGACCGATTGGTGGGTGCTGATTGCCTGATTGACCAAGTGATTGAATGGTGGTCGGTGATTACCTGTAAAACTGACTGCTTGGTTGACCAGTGTGACTGGTAGCCAAGTATTCTAGTGACAGAGTGTTTTGTGTAACTCCATACATGAACTCTTTTAGCCATGGGCTAATTTTGGGGTTTGTTCTACCCAGTGTTTTGGGACTGTAAGGATATATTGTATGATATCTGTCCCATTTTTACATCCTTTTACCATTTGAGTAAAGTAGATCATTTTTCACTATTTGAATGAATACGTCATTTCTACTATATGAGTAAAGTACATCACTTTTACTATTTGAGTAAAACACATCATTCTTTTCGTCATGTGAAATTACTGTGAATCATTAACCTTTGTCCTTGTACTATGTAAGGTCATTTTCTTGCATTCACATTTATGTTACATTATTATGTGCGTGCAGATTGTGTTAATTTGTCCAATAATTGGATCTTACACACGCACATATTAATCATAATTCTTTTTTTCATTTGAGTCATTCATCAATAAACATTGTATTTGTATCAACCATCATTAGTGTTTCATTTTAAATCCAACCTCAACCTGGTTATCTTGTTACAATACTGTTTGTTATATTATCATTACTATACTGTATATAAATATTCTGCTAATATTCCTTTCTTTGTGTGACTGTATTTTATTTTGATTGTGGCTTTATTTTGCCGAGATTGTGTGAGAAGATTGTGGCTATATATTTTGCTGAGATTGTGTGAGAACATTGTGGCTTTGATGTGATTGTGTGAGAATATTGTGGCTATATATTTTACCGAGATTGTGTGAGAATATTGTGGCTATATATTTTACAGAGATAGTGTGAGAATATTGTGACTATATACTTTGCCAAGATAGTGTGAGAATATTGTGGCTATATATTTTGCCGAGATTGTGTGAGAATATTGTGGCTATATATTTTGCAGAGATTGTGTGAGAATATATATTAAGCAATTAAAAAATCTTATAACAAAAAGCAAGAAAACTTCAAGTCACTGACATTTGCAATCCTAGTAACAACGACAGTGAAAAGTGTAGTGAAGACAGTGCCAATGAAGACAGTAAATGAGCAAATTAATTAGTTGTGTGTGTGTGTGTGTGATTTTAACTTAGCTTTAAAACATTTTCAGTCATATTGCTACAATGTCTGCAGTGTGGCAGTTTATAGGGGCACTATACTACAATGATGGCAACATTGATAGTAATATTGTTCCACTTGTTGATGAATATCTGCTTCAAAGAGATGCAAAAATATAATCTTGTTAGGGGTCAAATAGAAATCAACAGTTGGGACTGCCCTGGTGTACCAGTGCCAAATCAAAGGCAGCACAGAATCATTGCATCAGTATGCGAAAATGCAAGGTTGCTATATACATTACCAGGCATGAAAACACTGAGAGATTGTTTCTACAACGATGAAGAGGAATTCATTGACAAATCCACCCCAGTTGCCCAGTTTCGTTACCCACTGATTATGTGCACTGACACTGGCTCATCAAAGAAGAGAGAAATTTTAACTGTTATTCAACATGGACATACTTGTGTGTTGCACTTGAACAAGGTTAGACTGTCATGCAATTTTACTTTGTGATCACATTATTAATAGAAGATGTATGGTAGACCCTCAAATTTAGCACCATGAAAAAATAATTGAAGTAAAACAACAGATGCAAGATGAATCACCAAGAAAATCACACAAACTGTGAAATACATGTGCATGTGTGTAGTTGTAAATGCTATTTGTGGAGTCACCACCATGGCCACTGTTGACCTTGGAATTCTGACCACAGCCAATATCATAGACACACCAATCAGATTTGTTGTTGGAGGTGTATCGATAGGAACTGGTTTAGCAGGTGGTGCTGGTAAAATACTCTTGCTACATTTGTATTCACAAATGTGTGTTTATTTGGAAACTCTTACAGTGGCACAACGAAATCTCAGTACAATTACCAAGCTGTACTCAATTGGTAATAAAGATCAAAGGATTAGCATGACTGAGTCTGACACTGTGTTGGCAGAAATTGAAAACCACCAACTTCTCTGAACACAGGTACAGAAGCAGCGTATTAACAACCCTGATTTACAGTGAAGTGAAAATCGAGTAAATGTTTGCCAGTGTATATCAGTCAGTGGGTCACCTCATGAGAACTTCATTTATGGGTCTGCATCCCTATTGGTTTTAGGATTTGTAACAATAATCATTACTTGTATGGTTTCATAATTGATCCCCATATGATTTTCCTCTAGCAGGGGTGACTCATGGTAACTTTGCTTGGCAGGCTTGTGTGCACTCACATGTGATGTGAGGACAAGGTCACATCAGAAGTTTGACCTAGATTAGTAACAAAAATCTCAGACCACTATTATCATACTACTGGTTTTCACTAAAAGACTTCTTATGATGTTTTGTTCGTCCAAAATTAAAATAGTGCTGATCTGACATCCAAATATGTGGCCATCTTGAAAATCTTGTTTTTGCTACTCTTCTTAAATGGAAACACATTTTGACATGGGGGTGGGTGGTTTCATCCAAAGAATTCTTATGGTGTCTAATTTTTTCCTAGATGAAAATGACTAACTCTTGTTATAGCCACCATGGTGGCCATCTTGAAAATGTTGTTATCTTTACTCCTCCCAAATGGATGGCTGTATCAACATGGCGTTCTCACCAATAGACCTCTAATGATACCTAGATGGTCCCAAATGAAAATGGTACCAATCTAAAGTTCAATATGTCCATCACAACAGCTAATTTAAAAATCTTGTTATTGCTGCAGAAAGAATATCATTGTTGGTTTTGATGCTCAGCAGTTGCAAGAAGAAATGCTCTTATCTTGAATTCCTGGAAATTCTTTTTGCCCAGAAGAGCATCAATACCTTCAAGGGACTCTTGTTTTGAATGAAAAGTGCTCCATTTTGAGTGGAAAAGTGATGTTCTTAACCCCTCTAAATCCACAACTGCTGAATTATGGACTTGCCTTGATGAAACTTCTCATGTGTTGAAACTTTTTATCTGTGTATCATTATATAATTATAATCACAATTTCTATTTCATTTGGCTACTATTGAAATTTGCATGAACTTTAATCTTAAAAACCAAGCATCTCAACTACTTTGATTAAGCCTCATTCTGGACCATGTCTCTGTATGATCTAGAGCTGCTAGAATCCACTGGCAGGCTGTTTGTGTTGAACATTCCATTTGAAACAACTGATAACTCCCATTGTATTAGAAAACTCCATTAAAGCATTTTAAATAGTGGGTGGTGGTCATATTAATGATAAAGTACTTCTTAACTCAGATTTGATATACTGTACCATGATATCAAGCAACATGGATTTAATCATGGGAGAATGATAGTACTGAAACTCTCAAATTAAAAGAGTCCAAAGTCTTTGCTCACTATTTTCCAGAAGAATTATGAATACTCATAATACTGGAATGTAATGATTTATATATCTAGTTATAATAATTTTTTCTTAACCCATTCTGGAGAAAAATGCAAGACCTAATGAGCATGATGCAACACTGTTCTTTTTTACATGCCCATAACCTCAATAAAGTCAAAGACACAGCTCTCCACGAATCCCATGTTATTAAAGAAAGTTTATCTAGTGAAAGAAAGCTTTTTCTTTGTAATTACGTAAACAAAAAAAGAAATAATATTACAGTCACTGTATTTAGAAACACGTTATCTCGAATGACTTTTTCTTTCTGCTTCCAGCTGTAGATCAAGATGCCCAGACAAGTACACAAAGCCAGTAGCCATAGAAGTACCAATAGCTCTGGCCGATGCACTGCAAAGGTGATGCCCATTTCCATACCATTGGAACCTCTTAAATTGTGCCATGGAATTAACCCAAAGGAACGGCTCTTTCTTGAGGCAGCTGCAAGAGGGGATAGGCACACTATGATCCAGTGTCTTCAAGGACCTGTACCTGTAAACGTTAACTGTACTGACATGCTTGGACGTTCAGCCATCCAGATTGCAGTGGACAATGAAAATATAGAAATTGTTGAACTTTTGTTAAAACAAGATGGGGTTAAAATTGGTGATGCTCTTTTGTATGCAGTCAGGGAAGGGGTGTACAAAATCGTGGAGATGCTGATTGATCATCCATCAATCACTCCAGAAATGATTGGGTATGAATGGTCAAAGTTGAAATATTCCACAGATGTGAGTGATTATGGAGAAACCTCTGACTACTCGCCAGATATTTCTCCTGTAATTTTGGCTGCACACTGTAACCAGTTTGAAATACTTCACCTTTTGTTGCAACGAGGTGGAATGATTGATCGTCCACACCAGCTCTCATGTCAGTGTCGGCGATGCCAGGAACAGGTCCATGAGGATGGTCTGCGACATTCCCTTTTGAGAATCAATACATATCGTGCTCTAGCAAGTCCAGCATGGATCTCACTGACAAGCTCTGATCCAATTTTGTCCGCTTTCAAGCTTTCCTGGGAGCTTGAAAAACTTGCCCTTCGTGAAAATGAGTTCAAAGATATGTACTTAGATCTGAGTGACCAATGCAAGAGGTTTGCCTGTGATCTTCTGGATCAGTGTCGAAGCAGCGAGGAAGTAATTGCAGTGCTAAACAGAAAAAAAGAGATAGATAGTGAAGATGAGGCATCACCGTCAATGGACAGTGACAGGCTCACACTGACCAGACTCAAGTTGGCTTTGAAATATGAACAGAAGCAGGTATGTTAATAAGGCTTTAAATTTACCCTCCTATAGATAATTAAAGGTCACATCAAAGCTGATGAAGTAATGAACTATTTCCTGCTGTGAAGAATGACATCATATTAATCAAAGTTTCTCATACATACATTTTATCAATTAAAATCAGAATAATAAATAAGGGGTTAGAGAAAACATTGATTGCAAATGTGTATATGATGTTAGTACGATAATGTTTCTTCTCTAGTTACATGATTGTATCATAATATATTAAGAAAACAATCATTACCTTGCTAATGCTAAAAAGTCATCTGTTTGCCAAGGCAGATGTTGGACTACAGTTGCCTCCACTTGGATATAGAAATTGGTGCCAAATCCCATCAGTCACCAGTTACTACCTCCGCTTGTGCATGGTCAGCATGCTCTTATTTGAGAACTCTCAGACTCCATGCACTTTGTGGCTTTTCATCAGTTTGAGCAATCCTTCAGAGCTTTCTCATCTCATGGATGCGTGCTCCTCATTTTCTGTTCAAATCTCACTTTTTTTTATCATGGCTGAATATTTTGCACTTCTATTTTTCAAAAACTAATGATGCAACAAGCTCGATTAACGTCTTCTCTACAGTCTGTAGTACTTAACAGTTCATCACAGATATCTACCTTAGGTGTAAGTTTTATCAAGGAAATCATTATTTATTCTCAAATTTTTCTCTGGCATTTATCATAATTCCTAGCATCCAGTTCAGTTAAGTTTGCCATGATGCATGGCTGATTTCACCTGTATATACCACTGTTCCAGAGCCGGGTTTAGACATGGTGAGGCCCTAAGAGAGAGAGAGAGAGTGTGTGTGTGTGTGTGTGTGTGTGTGTGTGTGTGTGTGTG
>JAECUM010055434.1:0-16282 GCA_016617855.1 Megalonaias nervosa | reverse complement strand
GTGTGTGTGTGTGTGTGTGTGTGTGTGTGTGTGTAAGGAATACAAATCATATGGCGAATAACAGTCCTTTCAAGTGCACTGGATCCAGCAAGGGATCACGTGTGTCAGGGATTGATTAAAATAAATGCAATAAACTGACAACGAACAGTGCAAAACTAGAATCTAACGAGCCTGAGCGCTTTCGACCCTTAATGAGTCTTTTTCAAAGGCAAATACAAAACATAGACAAGACAAACAAATAAAACACAAAAACCGTTGTGTTTGCAAAACTTCACATGGCTGTTTCTACAGGAATTAAACCTTTCTCTATGGTTCTAAATAATTCTCTAAATTTGCTTAATAGCCTTTAATTACTACTATGACAATGAAATATCTGGGATATAATTTGCGCCTATATAAATTTATATAAAACAACAGATGTCGTTATGGCTCGTCGATTTTTAGGACAATAAATATATTTTCAAGCATCCGCAACAAGTTGAAATAAACTAATTGAAACATAATACATTTAAAGTTTTAGATGTGTCCTTCGAAAGGCACTTAGTTCCAATGTCATCAGCACGTTATAGCTAGTCACATATTGAACAGAACATAGCTGAATTTTATCTATTTGTCGTATGCAAAACAAGCTTACAGTCAATATAATACATATTCATATACAACGCACTGTTGCATAAATTAATGAATAATGACGATATAAACCTGTGTGCACATAAATCTCACAGAGAGAGAGAGAGAGAGAGAGAGAGAGAGAGAGAGGGTGGGTGGGATTATTATAATAGTAATGCGTAATATACATATTTCCCTAGGTATCCTAAGAGTTGATAAAGTTTCATTTTTGTGTAATTGACATGATAAAAGAGTCCCTAATGAGCAGCTAAACAATCAACCAATTATCAGCTTGGGTCATATAATATAAGACATGAATATAGGTGTTGCACTTTTTGCCAGATTAATGTGCTACAACCGGAGATGGATAGAGTGATTTAGCTACCACCCATAAATCTCTTGAATGGTTTAGCTATCACACATAATCTCATGAATGATTTAACTATCACGCATAATCACTTGAATCATTTAGCTATCACACACAATCTCTCGAATGATTTAGCTATCACACATAATCTCTCGATTGATTTAGCTATCACACATAATCTCTTGAATGATTTAGCTATCACACATAATCTCTTCAATTATTTGACTATCACACATAATCTCTTGGATGATTTAGCTATCACACACAATCTCCTGAATGATTTAGCACTCGAACATAATCTTTCGAAAGCTTTAACTATTGCACATAATCAATCTCTTTGATGATTTAGCTATCACACATAATCACTTGAATGATTTAGCTATCAAGTATAGTCTCTTGAATGACTTGGCTATCACACATATCCTCTAGAATGATTTAGCTATCACACATATTTTCTTGAATGCATACAATTGCATATATGTGGTTAATAATTTTACAAATAATCCCAGATGTAATTGGTCTGGAGCATGGCTCAGCTTGAGTACGTATTAAGGCATTTCACGCAATGGTACTGTATATAATATGACATTTAACACCTTCACAATTACCTTTGTGATCGAATGCATATGAAACGTCTTTCCGTCAACGATTCTTTTATTACTTAGTATTCTTTCAATTTCTTTTTCTTGAGAGACCAGAGAACTCTTTGATATGAGATTGCAGTGATTGTCAATATACTCGTTGCCTCGGAAAACTGGAAATTCTCTCTTTTTGGTACATTCTTGATATACACTTGGGGAGCATAGTGGATCTCTCCTATCTCCTGACACTGTGCCTGGATTCGCATTTGTTTTTCGAGCTACTGGACAAACACAGACGAAAATCTGTTCATCCCAGTTGTCAGGGTTTTTATTTGATGGCTCCAAGAATGACTTGGATTTATCAATTCTGTAATAATGTTAAAAGTACCACTTAACTATTGCTACTACTAACAAGAACAATAATAATAATAATAATAATAATAATAATAATATAAATTATAATGACAGCACAATAATCGGTAGCTTTAGAACAATCATACAAAGCAGCAAAATGCCTCAAGTTTAGAACGAATTTGAATGACAACGTCATAGTATAGGAAAGGAAACATTCGTTATTTTGTATGTATCATCCCGAAACATAATACACATATGGGAGCATCAGTAGTAGAGAAAAAGGAGGTGTCTGGCTCAGAGATCTATTTCTCTAAATGGTTCTGGACTAGGGACCCTACCTCCGATATCCAGAAGGACCACCATCCTCCCCAACCGACCACCCCGAAACCTGTCCAGAAGGACTACCATCAGGGTGGCGGCAAAGCCGATTTTATTTCTAAAGTTTAGATAAAAATTTTGTTGGATTATTTTATTTTATTATATAAAATTTTGTTGGATTATTTCATACCTCATCACCAATTATCAGCGTTTCAACTAATGAAATAAAAATATTTCATTGTTACTGTAAAAAAGATTAAACTTTATCACTCAGATATTTTCTATCAACAAAATACACTTTTGATCGATCAAAATCGATGGTAATTTTAGTGTATTTCTGCTGACGTATTGGATTATGAAAATTGTTTAACCCTTCCGACAATTCCCTGCTTAATTTTTCAAGATAATCAAAATAATCGCTGTTACCAGATCTGATAAGTGAAAGTTTCAGTCCGTTTTGAGAAAATCCTTTTCCGCTAAATATTTTTTCCAGACGTTTCATTTTTAAATTCGAATGTAAGGTGTTTACCATCTTTCGTCAGATACTTGATCTTGCTATTGTTGCTGTTTTCAACTTCTATATTTTCAAACATTATTTTATAAGTTCACTCAAAATTTCATACCCACGTCACCAAATATGATGTCAAGTATAGATCTTTTATCGTGACAGTACCCAAATGCAAATGTATCTATTCAATTTTCGCAGTAACGTTTGTCATCAAAATTACTTAATCCACGTTTGATAATAACATCTGTTTCAAGTTTATGATGATTTGTCCGAATAGCCATTGATCTTATACAACTAATACCACCATGAAGTACGTAATTATAATCATCAAATCCAAAAAATTTCTTAACGTAATCGCGTGGTAAACCTTTTACTTTTCTCGTTATTTTATTGTTGTCCAGCAACACGGCATACATTTTACTTCGCAATCCGATAAAATAGTTGATGATGAGAGAGTTCATTTTATTTTTAAATTTTCCAAAACCTTTTCATTTGTGTCATCGTAAAATTTACTATCACGAGGATAATCGGAAAGATCAAACAGATGCAGGTTATTATAAATATCTTGATACACATCATTATCAGAGGAAACAACACCATCTATTTTATAAACGAGAGTCAGTATCAGTAAACAATAATTTACTTGACGTCCACTTGTTCTTAACAAAATTATAATGAAAATCGTACATGAGCCACTTTGATAAATCTAACACAGAAGCTCCAACATAGATCGGTTTTTTAGTTTAAAATTTGTTTTTCGTCGCTGTATCGCGACAAGGTTTGCATTAAAAATTTTCATGCTAACAAAACTGTCGTCTGATACAAGTTTATTTCGGCGGTCGATATCATTAACTAGCTCGATATTTACTTGTTTCTTTATATTTTCCATTGTCTTACAAAGACGGAGTTATTCATAAGTTTAAAGAAGTTATTTTCGAAATCGGTTTTAGCTACAGCTCTTCTTGACGTGTTTCAGCTAATATAACCGTTCATCCAAGGCCACCGATTAAACTTTAACACTCTACGAACTTTTCTCAACACAAGACCAGCATCTACCGCTTGTTTTAAAACCTTATAATGCAAAACATAATTTCGCTTATCAAGTAAATTTGGAACGAGTTTTTTTTTTTTCTTTTTTTTTTTTTTTAATCATAGAATTTTGTCTTGGCAATGCTATTGCATGTTGTTCTTGAGATAAGAAACTATAATCTATTATCATTGATTCCGAACAAAATGGATAATCGTTATGTAAGTCGTGTAGCGAAGTAGGATAATCGAGATCAACTTCAACGAAATACGAAACATCGTCAGGTATCATTTCTTCCGTTTCCACAAGAAACTGGGCAGGTGTAATCCAACGAAATCCACCAAACAGCACTGCTTCTGACATTGCATAACCATATAAGTTATTTTTGTCGAGATAGATGATGTATTTTATTAGATTATTAGGATCATAATCTTTCATATATTTATTGTTTGCCTCGTAATATGTTTTTGTTATAACGCTAATACCGCCTCGGATACCTTTTTAGATAAAGTTAAACATGTCAACATCTGTTAATAATTCTAGCTCTACTTTACTAAACTTCAACAAGGCATCCCAAGATAACCCTGGAGCAGAGTAATACCAACACGAATCTGGTCCATAATTTTTATAACTTACTCGACGAAAACTTTCGAACACATCAGCCAGCAATAATACATCAATTTTTAAGTACAAATCCTGATAATCGCCAAATGTTTAGCAATCGAATTCTTTCCAAATATTTTGTGCATAATTATACTCATCATCTGATATATGTTCATGTTTTAGTTGTGAATAACATTTATCTTTGTCAGGCAGAGAAGTCACATGAAATTTATTCTAATCGTCGAGATACTCATATGGAAACACACCTTTTTTGTCAAAAAGTTTGATTTATCCTTTAAACAATTTTGTAGGTTATAAAATCATTAGTTTTTTTCTAGCTCATCTAATGATACTGCCATAAACTGTAGACTGTCTATGAAACGCAACTTATCTGGAGTAACCGACATATACTTTTAAAAATTATTCGGGATACTCTTAATAACGTTATGGAGTTTTAAACGAGACTTTATCTCAGGATCACCAAAAGCTTATACTATAATATGACTGTCGTATCCTCGGAAAGTGTGAAGAACAACTGGAATAAAATCTGGGGCATGAAAGTTTAGATTACACTTTTCATGAGCTGCTCCACGATATTTCCCTGTTAAATGACAATGATCACGTACTTTTTTTGCTGCCAGGTTCTGTGTCGAATGATATTCACAGATATGACAAAATTCCGCTTTTTCTTGATCAATTTCCTGCTGAACAGTCAACTTTATCATCAGAACAATTTAAACGATTAAATATATCATCAACTTCGCCAATTAACTGCTTGAGAAGCCAAACAGCTGGATTTTCACCGCGATATAATTTAATCGGGTTTGATAAACTAGGATCAACACAACAAACTATTTTATGCGCTATTCCGCATGGAATATGGTTTTGAATTTTTCTTGTACTTGCTTGGTTAGGATTATTTTCAGCACGAAGTACAGGTTGGAGTGAACTCTCAAAATCGGATTAAAAACAAAGGGTATCATTGGCTTATGTTTATAGTTGACAAACTTTAATATTTTTTCTTTTTCATTTTTTGGGGGCATTGTTATTTGTTGTACTTCCGAGCAGTATTGTAGATGCTTTTGTAATTGTTCATTTTCAGAGCAGCCGTGTAAACAGCAATAACAAAAATACTTTTTTTATTTTTTTGGTTGCTGTACTGTTTACCAACAAGTCCATTGAAGTTTTTGATCCAAACGTTATGATTTTTATAAAACAATAAGTTTATTGTCGATTGCAAAGCTTTTTCTAAAATATGTCTCGGGTAGAAGTTTTCACTCTCATCAAGGCCAAATACGTTAACTGAAATATTGTTTTGTCTTTCAAACTTTGGCATTTGATTTTCACCTACTGGAAAGTCAGTACCAGCGAAATTTAATTTTGAGACGTGATCAAAATATTTGTCAACACGATCAGCATTTTTCCGCTGGAAACATCTCAGAAAGAATAGCCCATTGGAAACATTTGTTATCAAAGTTTTTTACGTTAATACATTTTTAATTTTTTATCTTCTGTGGTAGGTCAATGTATGAATTACCGCGCAGTACATTGTATTTCATTGTATGAAACAAAATTTCAGTAATCATCTCAAACTTCCAACCAGAACCAGACTGAGTAAATTCTTCTATTTTGTTTCCAAATTTCCTGGTGTATTTCATCAGTTAACAGTGAGAGATTAGTACCAATTAAAACACGCCTGGATTTTGCTTTAATAAAATGATCAGCAATTTCCTCGTCTGTCGACTGTCCCATTACGTGTAGTTTAGAAAGTATTACATGATATTCTACTAACAATTTGATGCAATTGTGCTTTTTAAGTTCACGCTTTATAGTTGGTTCTAACAAATGAAAGAGATTTGTGGAGGTAAAGTTTTCTAAAATGGTTCGTTTATCGAATCGACAGCTGTCATCAAATCCTGAGAAAGCAGTAGCTATTTTTATAGGTTCTTCTATAAGGCTCTTTTTCGCTATATCACGTAACTTCAGCATTGTTATATACTATACTATCAAATGTCTAAGTGAGAGTTCAGCAGGTATTCTATTTATAGCGCACTGCACATACACCTGTCGAATGGCTAAGCAAAATATGTACAATTAAACAAATGGATTTCTTATAAGAATAATGGCACGAAATTTAATGATGACGAACGCAAGCAAACAGGAGTATTATTATGTCCACCCCATGGGGTCAGTGATACACGTTAAATACGGTCAACCGTTCGGTAAAGCAACACCAGCTGGTTACAAGATCAGTGTTAAATCGGAGGGAGATAACAATCGAACTGAAATACTTAAGAAGTATTTTGTTTATACTTATTCTGTGATGAAATTCTTGAAGGACAACGGTTATATCATGTTAATGGCGCTGTTACGGATGATAACATAGAAAACGTATCTTTATAAGATGTGTTTCAACTACATCCAGTATTTGATCATTACGAGGCAAACGATTGTGGAATTATTTGAAGAAGAAAAACGAAAAAGTATTGGGTAATTTGCAAAATAGTGGATACTTGTTTGCATCTGTTCATGGAAATAAGACAGATTCTGTTGGTTATCAATCGCATAGGTTTGTTATTGCTTGGGTTTGTTTATGAAACGTTTAACGTACCAATGCCAGATGGTATAGTAATAGATCATATCAATCGTATTAAAACAGACAATCGTTCAGAAAATCTAGAACTAGTTACGCCAAAAGAAAATAGCAGACGAGGAAGGGGTGGTGGTATTAATTTTAGATGCCCGGCAAAACCTATTGTTTCATTTAATTTTGAAACAAACGAGGAAATCAAATTTCCTTCAATCTCATCTGCTGCAAAATACTTTGACATTAATTCTATGTTAAATTTGTTGCAGATGACACAACAAGATCAACTTTTTCAGGCAAACACAGTGCTAGTATCATGTTTCGATACAACGACAACTAAACTTGTTGTGGTATTTTAGTAAGCTCATCTCGGCTAATGCAAGTATGACACCATAGCATGATAGCTTCTCTATCATACATTACACTAATTTTTTTTATCGCTATATAATTGTTTTCTTCAGAATCGGTCAATAACATTTTATGGTTTCCACCGCGAACTAAAAGTAGGTTAACCGTGATATTTTTTCATCCGCTAACACTTATTTTAACTGCTTCTTTGAGGGTACTGAAGTTATAAACCCTAACATGCTCGACATATCTTATCTTGTCCATTTTTATATTATTGAAAGCTACACAAAATTATATAATGAGCCTCTTGGAAAGGTTAAAGTCTATCCACGATACACCTTTAGCACCAGCAAATGTAACGCGGGAAACTAATGTTGAAGATGACACAAACGTTAGCAAGCTGATGTTGACAACGACAAAGTAGTTGATAACGTTATTGAAGACGACGTTACCAACGATACCGCTACAACGAAGTTAAGAACGACGTCGTGGGATAAAAAAAATTACGGAAAACCGACAACTGGCCGATATAACTTTAAACATCATATCACAAAAAAAACTCTGAAATTTAATTTTACAGTAGACGAAAATCAGTCGTTCTTGCAGCTTATAAAGTCGTTTTTATATATCAAAATTCCAGACCGACTGAAAAATATAAAATTTCATTTTATTTTTGTCAGGATATTTAATGACGATCTCTGATGATCGCCGACAGCATTTAATATCATTGTGTAAGCCTGTAAAATGTAAATCTGTCTTACGTAAGTATGAGGAAATTTATCAAAAACTTATTTCCCAGTACTAATTTCTTTGGTATCCAACTATTAAATTTATCGCTCTATCTGCGCCACTTAACAAGGTTTTTATCACCACGCTTTTTTGTTACTCGTTCGATGACATAAACATCTTGTTCAGTTTTCTGTAGTTCCTGATCGTAAAAACTACCAATTACAGGCTCACCTTTTAGCGCGTATGTTACAGGTATTGTTGTTAAAGCTTTATCAATGACAACTACTTCTTTACTCCAGTTCGGAGTAGATCCTTCTTCAGATATTTTTTTTGTTAATGAAATTCAAACTCGATCGCCGACTTTAAATTTATGTCGCCGGTACATGTTTTCTTCGCTAGCAATGGATTTTTAATTGCGTCGTTTGTTGACATTTTGATAGCTCTGTATTTGTGTTATTGTATTTATCAACGATCTGTGGAAGATCATCAATATACCTGTTAGTGATTTTAGCTGTCAAATGTTTTTTGTATCAACTCGTTTATTGTACGATTTAATCTTTCGACGACGACGCCTATTCCCTCGTTTCTTGTAAAATACTTTTTATGTTATTTTGTCCCAAAAAACTGCTTTAAGTTTTTATTAAAAAATCCGTTCCGTGATCAGTCCAAATTATTTGGTTTTCTTTAAGTGCTAACGATAATTTGATTTAACGCATCAAAATGTCGATGTTCCTGTTTGATCAGCAATTAGGGCACTATATGCGTATTTACTAAAAACATCAATAACGTCAAAGAGATATTTTTTTGAGTGCCATCAGCGCCGACGTTAAACTGAGCAAAATTTGACATATCAACTAAATCTATCGCCCATATATCATCAACCTGCATTCGCGACAATCTTACGTCGAAGAAACTTTTTCTAGGTTTGTGTAATTCAGCCGAAAGCGATTGCATCGCCGGCGATTTCGTGCTATCGTCGTATAAGTTTTCTCCGAGACCAAGTTTATATTTTGTTCCAATTATTCCTTGAACCAGTCTTCTATCAAATCGTTCTCGTAGATTTGTAGGTTTCATATCTTTAAGTTCATCTAGCATTACCTTATCACAACCATGCTTATCTTGTTCGTTATCACGATAACAGATGTTATGACGCATTTTGCTATTGCATCAACTTGATTATAAGGCTCTTGTCCCGGTAATGGATTATCGTTTTCATCTAGTTGCTTATCTAGCAGATTATAAGGCCCAGTTTAATTATGACCTGGCAATGTCCAACCACCTTTTGGTTTTGGTAACTTACTGATAAGTTTGTGTATATCCATTCCAGAACCAATTATTTCTCGGCGATTGCATGACTGTCAATAAGTAACAATTTTATCTTGTTCGATACAAAGATCTTTATCGCAACCACAATTACAACTTCGATTCATTATTATTTTAATCATCTACTAAAATAATTCTATCCACACCGGAACCTTTTAACATCGTTCTGTTATTTTTTTATTTTGTATTTTTCATCTGTGTTAGGCGTTTTAGTTTTACATTTGAGGCAATACGTTATTATTTGCGACATGTTATACTTCATTGTCACACAAAATTTATTGAGAGCAATTTATTGCTATGTTGTCGTTTTTTTCTTGGACGTCTGTCAAATTGCAAAACAAATTTAAAAAATTCTGAATATGTCGCCATTTGTTTGACAAACATGATACAATAATAACCACAAGCTGATATTCCAACAGGCTGTACTTGATTAGACGAATAACTTACTTGTTAAAATTTTTTAAAAATATATTTTTTTTTTATAAGGTCACTCGAAGGAAGTCCGAACGAATCAAAATAATCATTGTCGTAAACAGCAACCCAATGAGTACCAGATCCATTGTTGAAGTCTTGTATGTTTATGATACAAGAGCCACCTGCTGGTACGTTATCAAGCTCATCTTTAGAAAATACTCCTAGTAATTTATCAATTTCATCGTCAAATTTTATTTTTTCAATTCTATCAAAATTGCTCAACGGCAAAGCAGTCCTCAACGGCTCTGGTTCCTGGTAAAGTCATTCCGCGTCCGATTCCTAGTAGATTTGGAAGTAGGCTTCCCGCTAATCCCGTTAATAGCGGAGCGAATGGAATAATTCCTCTTTGTTTTGTTGACCGATGGCTCTTTGTCGTTGTTTTCTTTCTTTTTCGTTGCCGTTAACGACTTCGTCGTTGATCCTATTGTAGCTGGCATTATATTATTTACTGTTACATAAAACTACATCACCAGTGACGAAGCCATCACCAACGTCATTCTATCTGATGTCAACGATATATTTGTTTGATACCGTCTGGAGATACTGCTTTTTAGTTGCTCCTGATACTGCTCCTGATGCTGCTGCTAGTCCCAGTGTTCCCAGCCCTGGGAAACTCTTTGGTATATTAGTACTGGCTATCGTTGAAAGTGCTGGTCCAAAAATTCCACCATGCTTTGACATCGCTGTTACTTGTGCAACAGATAGTTTAAGAACAAACGGTTTTCCTGCGATAGCTTTACGATCAAGTTTATTAATTTGTTGTTGCGCCAACATTACTTTAACAGCAGTTTTTGGCGAGTCAGTCGTTGTCGTCGCTGGATATATCATTAAAGAAACAGAATGTTGTTTAGCAACCGCCGCTGATAATTTGTCAACCTGTCCTTGCGTTAGGTATATTTCTCTTGTTGTATACTCGGTTTTCAGTATCAGATTATATCAAGGTTGTTAGACTAAACCTGTACATTCATTTTTCCTTTGACTGCGTCGGTTGTTAAAAATCTATCACTGACAGTTAGCGCATATACTTTATACGGATTTTCTGGAGCTGGAGCCTCGCCAAGCGTCCAAGTAACTTCAATATCAGCTGTAGATCCTATAGCTCGTTCAGATTGTTTTGATACGTCGAAGTAAATGATTGGGAATAGCGACCTAACTTCCTCGACAGATATTTGGCTTCCACTATCAGCGAACTGATATTTGTTTTATTGCTTCCATAAGGTATATGTAAGCTCGTGTAAAGTTTCTAGTTTCATTATTAGTAAGGTTACATTCGATTGCTCGTTCGACATATTGTTTAGAATTTATCTTAACAAAGATTCGTCTGACATCTGGGTTATTGAAAACGGAATTGTTTTGTTCTTGATTGCCTCGACGCTCCTGTCGTTGAAATACAACAAATAGATGTCGCCGTAATTGTTCACTCGGAGCTGTTGTAACACGCCATGTGTAATTAGTTGCGTTAGGAATTACTGTTTGATAAATTTTGTTTTGTTCGAAATATATTTTTTGTCCACGCGGTAAACATCGATTCGAATTCTATCAATTCACTTGTTGATGGGATAGCTCGTGGCATCCACAACGCTAATCTGTCAATAGTAAATTGTCCTTCAGGTACTCCAGCAGCATCTAAAATAAGAGTATGTTTTAATCCACGGAAAACTTTGTTGTGATCGCGACAAAATCCAGATATTATTCTCAACAGAAGCATCATTGTTATTTGGCGAGATTCTGCGGCAAACGCGTTTCTTTTTAGCATATCCCTCGTTGTATCTTATGTTACGTGTGTTAATAACGCCGTTTATTAAATCTAGCATCGCAATACCATCAGCAGATGTGCCTGGTGGTGTTATACCAAGATTATTACATGCTGCTGTCAATGACGCTCTTGTAGCGTTTGCATCTGCTGCTGCAGCTGGTGCGGGTATACCGAATTTTGCAACATTCGTTATAAGAAATTTCTAACGACCACAGCATCTACATCAGCGTCAGCGCCGTCTATAAGAGTTCCACCTGCAATAAATTCGCCTGAGGCAGCTTGTCCATACGAGGTATCCTTATACCACATCATGTTTGTTTCAACCGATCTTGAGTAATCATCGCTAAACGAAACTATGTTAAGCATTGTACTTTCTACTGGCAAGTGCATCGAAATATCTTCCACGGTTTGATTGGTTAGTTGGTATCAAGCACATCTAAATAAACTCCAATCGTTATTAACAAGCGAAATTTCTGCACCAGCTGCAATATCACCACCAATTACTGTTAATATTCTACCACGTACTTCTAACATTGTCTTATACGGAAAAAGAAACACGTCTTCGTCTCGTGTATTGAAAGTTCTAACGCCGGCTTTACTTGGTTCGTTTGAGTTTTCGTTGAGATACTCGACGTATTAAAATTATGTTACATTGTTATCAGTATCATGTTCTTCGGCGAAATCAAGATAAAGTTTAGCTGACATCGTTTTATTTTATAACCGCCACACAAAATTGCAACTAAAAAACAGCAGGTTCCACTGGCTTTGTTTTTCTTGCAAGCTTACCTACTATTTCTTCACCGCGTGGTGATAATAATTTTTTTTATTGTAGTTGCCGTAGCTCGTCTTGTTTCTTTTGTTGGTGCAATATTTGATATTACCTGCTTTATGTCCGATTCGATAGGCGCTGGCATTGCAACAAGTGTCGCTGGCAGCGTTGTTGCTATTGACACTGATGGCAACGCCGTTGGCGTCGTTCCTTTAATTTTATCAGCGATCTTTTGTCCGACTGCGGGACCAGCTGCAGATGCAGCTCCGGTCCCTAAAGCTTTACCAGAGTCAATTGCAATCGGTGCTACATTACGAGCTATTCCTGGAATATTTTCAGCAATTGTTATAATATATTTCCAAAAATCCACCAACAATTTTTCTTCTATAATTGTTTTTGTCTCATCTTGTTCTTACAATATAGGTTTATATAATTAATTTTACAACGACTTTCGGCGACTATGTTGCGCGTAAGTGTAAGTAATACGGGACAATTTCATTGCTAAGATCTATTTGTCGTCCAGATTGACCTGTTAGTTGCATTGTTATACTTGTTTTTTTATTCTCAAGATTAATCGGATAGTATATTATTTGTCTAGGAGTAATTTGCATCAGAGATCTTGGAGAATCATTTGGTGAAAAACGATAGAGCGTTTGATCTTGGCTTCCCAGAGCTGAATAAGATCCTAGTGCAATAGAGCAATTAATTATAATTGTATTTACTTCTGTTATGTTAAAAGGTAAATCTCCATCATATGATATACTTTGTTCTGTAACACTTCCCTATTGTCGATTATTAAATCCTAGCAAGGATGCAATACTAGTCGCCTGTGAAAAATCGATTAAACTATTTTTTAGTGTTATTCTATCTGGTAGTGTATTATAGTTAGGAGTTAAATCAAAATTGTCCTCGACGCTGTTGGCGTTTCCGCTGTTTTGGGTTATTAGTTCTTTTATGGTTTTGTTAAGATCAGCTACATTATACGCTTCTTGAGTTATTTTAATTGACACCCACGCTCCAGGACTAAATGTAAAGTCGTCGTTGACGTTTGTTTTTACATTTGCTATGGAATGCCATATCGTAGCTGAAAGTATTCCAATTTCATACTGTTTATTAAGGTCTAGCTCTATTGGATGATTATAGTAGACAGAATCGGCAGGGAGGGTGACCAGACCAGTTTATCGAATCATAACCCATTAAGACAAATTTGATATCAATCATAACCAATTATGGTCCCAATTATATAGATACCTCACTCCCTTACACACAGTGATCCGCGTATTGGTCGACCCTCCCTGCTGCTGTAATTAAACCATTGCGTTATAATAATGATTGGCGAAGCTCACTCAGCGCGATTAGCTCGAGAGAGACTAGAAGCAATTAAGAAATATCTACCTGTCCGTGATCACGTCAAACAACAATTACAGCAGCGTCAACAAACACAAGAAGAGTCTACAGAATCCGCAGAACAATTATTTAAACCTATCACTGAAACCACTAAAGGCATTGTTCCTGTGTTAAAAAAAAGGGCGAAAGAAACTAAAAAGATAGCGGAGCGAACTAAAAAAACGAAAAAAATTCTACGAGAACTTCCCGCTGAAATAGCTGCGGCTCAACCAACGGTGACAGAGTTACTAGAGACGGATCAAGCGGATGACGACAGTGACGCAGTCACTGACCAAGAACCAGAAGGAGCTCAAGCTAGGATTAAATTGTATGATAAATTTAATGAAGTTTTCATTGAGAGCATCGCAAAGTTTGATATATCTAAATTAGCTGAAACTGCCTTTTTATCTTATGATGTACGAAAACAGTTTCTAAAACCTGTGTATGCCGATGAAAATATAAGTAGTGATAAATGGCACAAATGGATTTATCGTTTACGTTTTAATGTTGATCAAGCTCGAACTAAAGATAAGAGATATTCTGCTTACAGTACAGCTATAAGAAATATGACGTTGGCTTTTCAGAAAATGCAACAACAACAACAACAACAACAACAACAACAACAACAACAACAACAACAAGAACTAAAAGAATAATCAGAAAGATCAGTATTTGACTATTTTATACCTGGGTCTGTTAAAACTATCCAAGATCCGCAATATACAGAAACTATTGCAGCAAAATATGAATCCCGAGATAAGTATTTAAACCCTAAGTATGTTAAAGAATTTAATCTTAATAATTGGATTACGGCTATATATCTCGTCTCTAGAAATATCGAAACCGTAGATGACCTTGGCGATTATGATGATTTTAAAGAAAATGTAATGTTGAAACTAATACAATTTTTAGAGGAAAAAAAATCTAAAAAATTAACTCCACCTCGTGAACCAAATCAGCCTCGTGAACCAGAACAACCCCGTGGCTTACTTGGTAGTGTATCATCTTATTTTTCACCGTTTGGCAAGAAAACGGGCAGCCGGCTGCCTCACAGTGGAATCATTTGCCCCGACAGTGTTGTAGCTGACGTAGACAGATTAGAAATTCTTGTTGGTGGAAAACGAGCTGGTAATAATTCTCCAGAGATTATTAACGAAATCACATCCATTTGTCAACGATTATTTACCGGCGGCATTATGGATAATAACGTGTATCGGTCTCTCATTAATGAAATTACCGATGATTATTATAGCGATTAAACAGTTAAATAATTAATTATAATAGATGATCATAAACGCTAATCAACGTAGACCAATCATGGTCAGGGTGGTAAATTCAAGATTACCTGTATAAGAAACATTTTACGGAGATGGATTCGTTGATGTTGTTAAGGGTTTATTTTCGAGGACAGCCCCAAAAGCAATACCGATTACAAAGCAATTATGCATGAAAGCTATTGACGTTATTCGTGAAAAAGGTATTAGTACTGTTGGTGACGTCACCGGTAAAGTATTTTCTGCCATCAAGGATAGACTAGCACGATTAATACGACGAAAATCTCAGCCACCGGTAAAATTACCCAGCACTGAAGCGATGCCTGCAAGTGTTAGTAAAGTAATAAATCGATCTGCAAATTAAAAACTAGCAGAGTTAGCTGAAGAGGGGGAAAAAATGTAGCAGCAGGTTTGATGGCAGGTAGTGGTCTTCGTATTAGACGATGACCAATAACATAACATGTTCAAACGTATATCTGATCCCGCATTTGACATGGACGCACCGGCTCTCAAGGATGAGTCTGTGCGTAATTATCAATATTATTCTTACGATGCGCGAATGCCAAATCAACGCGGACAAATTGAATTACAGGTTCAAGATACGAGTAGATATTTCTTACCCGCTGAAGCATTCATCGAAGTAGAAGGCGAAATTTTAAAAATAGATAATACCGAATACGGCGTCGATGTCAGTATTGGTTTTGTTAACAACGGTATCATGGCGTTGTTCGACAGCGCTACGTACATGATCGACGGAAGAAATATTGAATCGATTCAAAAAGATGTTGACGTCGCCACGACAATACTTGGCCTTGCAAGATACAGCGACGATTTTTCAAGATCAGCTGGTCCATCAATTATGTTTTCCAAAGATACTTCTAATGATCCTGAA
The DNA here is from genome assembly GCA_016617855.1 of Megalonaias nervosa. Lineage (NCBI taxonomy): Eukaryota > Metazoa > Mollusca > Bivalvia > Unionida > Unionidae > Megalonaias > Megalonaias nervosa. Next base: position 377 of record JAECUM010055434.1, on the reverse strand, counting down.
TACAACCAGTATGAAATAGGACGACCAAGAAACTTTGCTAGAATTGATACTGGTTTAGAAATATCACAGCTAGATTTTACAACGCAATATCCGATTTATTATTTTTCACTGGAGCATTTGGATTTGTTTAGACAGTCTGTCGTTAACATACATTTTCGAGCTCGCGTTAACAGAGTTGTTGTAGATGTTCCTAATTACAGAGCAATCGCCGTTATATTATCCGATAAAACAATGTTGCTTGAAGGTGTTGGTGGTAGCATGAGAGTCGTTGATGCACCCGTAGAGAAAATGCAAACGTTATTGACCTAAGTCTGTGACGCAGTCATCACATTTAGAAGTCAGAAATATATTATAAATGTCATATCATCATGTTAGTG
>JAECUM010055429.1:0-10813 GCA_016617855.1 Megalonaias nervosa | reverse complement strand
ACACCAGATCAACAAAAAGCAAGGGTTACGGCAGGTCTTACAACATGTAGACCGAGATAAGCTTGTACAGAAGCGAGAGCTAGCGAGGGTAAAATATTTATACATCTTTATCTTGCTATATTATTGGTTGTCAGCCCCTACGCCTCGCCACAAATATACCTAGCAAAATACGATCAATGGGAGAGGGTGATTTTAGTGGGAGGGTGTTTTCAAACCATAATAGCCCCACACCTACCCTCCAAAATGAATCCTGCTTTACCATGATGTGTGTGTGTGTGTGTGTGTGTGTGTGTGTGTGTGTGTAACCCTTGGATTTTAGTTTTGCCCACTCCCCCATTATTATTTCCACCCCCACCCCCTGAAAAAATTCATTTGCATGCCCATGCTTATTTCATGCCTGTTCAACAATAATAATAATGACAAAACAAGTTTTCTGCTAAAGCCAAAATGTTGTGAATACTTGATGTATTGATTGTGTTTAATTGTAAAGGCTAATTACCCCTTCGTGTTGAGGCACTGGGAGTAAATTACTTTGTTTGCCAAAATATGCACAACTGTGTCAATGGATGACGGTCTAGGTCAGAGTCAAACCCACAACCCATTGCTTGTGAGTGTGAATACTAATGTCCGTTCAATGTGAAGAGTATATAATTATTATTCGCAATATGTACAGAACCATAGTTAAAAGGAATTTTTAAAAATACTTTAATGCTGTCAGTGTAAAGATTTTACCTTCTAATGCTGCTCTAATTATATATTTAGGCACTGAATGAGAATTTTGAGAACCGGCACCCGGAAGATAATGCACTAGGGAAAACCGAATATGGTGCAACATATTCTTTGGTGCATTTTGATGTCGCAGTGAACTTTCCATTCATTCCCTGTTTACATGGTTTGTATAGCTTCATAGTTGATATGTATTCCTAAGGACTTACAAACTGTATCAGCATATGAGTCAATAATTAAGGTATGTATTTTTTTATTGTGGAGAAACTACAATGTATTGGTAATATTTCAAGCTTTATGATCAACCCTTAGTTGTAAAAGTAAGCAAAAAGATTTGGTGCATTCGTCAATTATTATTCAAACATGCAAAAGACTTCATGTGTGGCTAACATATCTACTGCAAAGGCATGAAACACATTTTTCATACTCTTATTACAGGGACTAGATACACCATCATGCAGTATTGCTGTTCAATGTCAGACTGATAGGATACTTAAGAAAAAACAAACAAGCAGACGAAACATATAACATTGTATTAACTAATCTCAGTATGATTATGTAAGCGTTTGACTCGGTAGACCAATCACTTGTGAACTTGTTATTATTTAGCAATGATACACTTTAAATGATACACATATTCATAAGAAATCCTCATCTGTGTGAAAATCATAATGATCAGAATACACGTCTACAATTTCACCTACTACACAGGTTATGAAGTAAATGTCCAGCAAGTAAAGAGAAGGAGCAAAGACATTGAAAACTTTCATGTACTTGTCAGCATTCATACATGACACTCGTGCAAGAAAATGAGCTTACTTTTTCAATGTTACTTATACATAAGTCCATTTTTAAAATGTTGATAAAACACAATTAAGCTATGTTCAGATGATGTCGCATTTCAAGAAATAGAAGTAATGTTAACTTTGCTCAACATATTTTTTTCTCTTTTCTTCAGAACAATCAAGTGAAGAGTAGTTATGACATGGAGAAAGAGGGACTTTCTAGAGCCATAAAAAACTGCAGAACCACAGTATGGAGGTGGACACTATTATTACACACAGGCATGTTCAGATACAGAAATGGATCAGAGTGAATATGAGAGCCACACACTATTGATGTGTGACATGTAGCCAAGGGTATGTAGATATTGCAATTTTTACTACACTGAATGATAATATTTGATAAAATTTGTATACAAGCACATATAGTAATATAACAGTTCTATGTTTAAAGTTATATTACAGCTGGACATTGAACATATCACTAGGAATAGTCATCCTCCTCCTCCCCGGCCCTGTACATAACACAGAAGGGAGAAACTAACTAAAGCAAAGTAACTCGAACTTGAAAGATTTTAATCAAAGCAAAAGCTAACACAGAGTCTTTTTTGTAGCACATACTCAAAATCATACTGCAACAAAAATTATTATTATCATTATTATTATTATTATTATTATTATTATTCATTCATTCATTCATTCATTCATTCCTTAAACTATGAATTATATGTATGTTAAATTGAATACTAATTAAGTCTTGTTTCCAGTTCCATTTATTCTCTTTGGTAAATTGTCAGTATGAATATAGGCAGCGGATGACATTTTTCAGTTTCTTGAATTACTTGGGTAACAGTTCTTTTTCAGACTATGTTGAAGAATTGATGGCAGTGCTAGAGGAAGTGGTCAGGAAGCCATGGTCAGTTGATAGATGGTTATTGCCACCTCTATGCAGCCATGTATCTATTATGACTGAAAATAGAATATAGGGCAAATGCTTAAACTTGAATAAAGTTATGTTATTTCATGTATCCCAGTTTTCTATTACTTATTTCATGTTTTCAGAGTCAATGCCTTTAGCATAAAATTAGATTTTACTACAACCGATGTTAGGAAGCTAAATGAATTAAAAGTGAACATGAACAGACAGCAATATGTTTTTAATGTCATAGTATAGAATCTGTCCAAGAAATGAAATTATAGAGAATTAAAGAAATTTCATGAGAATTTCCAAGATAATGGACGAATGATTTTAGCACGATCCATTATCAAAATGAAACGTTTGGGTAAAAATTCCACACTCAAGTAAAGTGATAGTACTGATACATTTTCTTAATAAAGAAGGCATTTTATGAAAAGGAATTGTAAGCATAATTTTCACATGCGTATAAAGCAATCACTTGTTGCAAAATTGACCCTCATAGTGACACCATAACTACTGTAAGAATATTTTGCCTACAGGTGTTCATGTACTCGGATAGGATTTCCTTGCAATTTCCATATTGCTGAATGTAGGCACAGTATGCTGCTTCCAGGACAGATTCATCCAAGCAAACTGTCCGAAATCTTGGATGATCAATGATACAATCCAACTTGACCTCCTCGGTCTTATTCAAAATCATTATCTCTTTACAGCGTCTACACTTCTTGACGGCACCCCGACAAAAGAGCGCACGACAAAAGATCGCCGACAAAAGAGCGAGCGACAATTGAGCGAACTACAAAAGATCACAACCTTTTATTGTATTGCAAATAACTTAAAAGAAGTCTAATAATGTTAATTTAATGTCTTAAATGAAGTGTATAAAATGACATTGGAAATCATTTCTGCAACAGATAAATAATATTAATATTATTAATGAAAATAATTTGATGCTTTAGATGAAGTGTATGAAAAATTAGATTAGAAATAACTTCGGCAGTGTATAAATTTGATTAATGTTTGATGAAAATAGAATCCTTACTTTAAATAAAAGCAGATTTAGCGGATGTGTCTCATTTAGCTTCGTACACTGGAGGTAACAAATATTTATTTTGCGTCATTCATATGTTTTCACAATTGGTTTGGGTGGTTCCTTTGACATCCAAAAAAAAGTTCATTTTTTTTTTTTTTTTGCCACTTAAAATACCGAAACAAAAGTAAGTTTTGTAGAATGTTTTCAAAGAATCTTGGAAGAATGTATGTGGAAATAATTTATACCTCAATAAACCTTCCAGTACAGCGATATCGTACCATGGATGGTGAAAGATTATAATCAATCATACCATCACAGTATCGGATGCGCTCCAGACGCATCCAAAACTAAGTAGCAGTCTTGGATCGATTGTTTTGGAATCCTGAGACAAGAAGAAAAGGCCAGTCATAAGCATATGAGAATGGTTGGCATCAGAGAAACATAACGCACTTTTGATAAAGGATATTTACCGAATGGACGACAAAAGAATTAATTTGTGTGACAGGAGAGGTGCATGTCAAAATCCTTTCAACCACAGCTACCTATGCAAATGTTGGAAAGTCACCCTTGGACATCAAGTGACTCTTCAGAGACAAGAACTATAGGACAATGAATAATTACTTTTATCTGACATTTCCTAGTGACCGTTCTATGAATATGTTTTGGCAAACGCACGTTCAGCCATACGATAATATCACGAAGCTCATTGGGAAGTTGTCTCGATAGAAATCATTCAGCAAGCAAGTACAAGATCACCTGATCGTGCCATTTACAAAGCAAAAAAATATGCAAAAAGATGGAAAAGACAAAAGCGCCACCTGATGCTCGAATGGAAGTGTATGACCTGAGAATTCCTCCAGGATATTATTTTCATTCTCGAAATCTCGACAATACGATTTCAACTATTTTCAACAATGCGTTTGGCAAAATACTCGAAGTCTCGACGATACGAGTTCAACTATTTTCAGCAATGAGTTTTGCAAAATACTCGAGAAAACCAGCAAAAGTGTTCTGATCTAGTACCATCCATTCTCTAAGATTGGACTTCTCCGACATCAAGCGCAATCCATCATATTTTCTCATGTTACGACTCTACGATCTTAAACTAATCAACAGAAAGGAGCGGAAACCAACAAATTTAGTAAAAGCCAACAAATAATTTATTTCCCTAAAATTCAAAATGAAAATGTCAAGCGAACTAACAGTATTTAAAATAATTCCAAAATAGTGATGCTGTATTAACATCACAAGCATTTTGTACTTCCAATAAATATATCCTCTCAAATTATAACTGTATACAACTAAAAGACTGATTCCATTTGAGATGTTACGATATGAATGACCAATTCTTACGTAAATAACTTTATATACCTTCCCTATGTGGCAATTACTATTTGCTGGAAATACTCTGTCATCTTATCGGAAAATTTCTCCAAACTATAAACAAGGTCAGGTCTGCTTGATTCCACTTTAGCTAATCAACCTGACAAATATCAGATAGGCCCTGAGTTTCCGAAGAGAAAACCAATGTCCTGAATTCAAATCCAAGTAAAAATGTTTACAAAACTTTTCTTAAAGTTTGGTCTACATTAATGGACAAATGTTAGCTATGTAATATGTTGTTTATAAAATGTAGCTTACAATCTACAATCATGGATAAAACATTAAACACATATCATAGATATACATAACACTCCTAGTTGTTTTAGGTTTTTTGCTGCTATTCTGGGTGGAAACACGAAAATGCCAAAGCAGTCGAAATACATCATCATCATCAATAACAACAACAACCGATTCTAAGGTGTATTTTCAATACCCTGTCAAACTGAATGATGGACTCAGTTTGACGTGTCTGCACGCAGATGTCGTCAAATATAACGTGGTGGGAAACAGTCGCTCACTTGTCAATATGCATTACTTTCCAGGTGGATTTTGCGGTAGTTTCTTATGATAACGTGTAAAACACCCATCACGTTCACCGATAATTTGTGCATCCTCATTATCCTCCTGTTAGTAAATAGTATTTTGTCTGTGTCAATATTAGTATAAAAGGAGATCGTAGACAAAATATTGTATTCTCAAATGAAAAAGCCACAGTGAAAATACATTTTCGAAGAAGACTCCCCATTGAAGTGTCAGATATCTCTCTTGTGTATCAATAAGTCTCTCAACAACCAGGATATTGTTTAGGAGAAGTGCATGCTTTAAAGGATACAGCTTTCACGCAAGGCAAAGAATTTCTCCAAAATGATTTTTTTTTCGACCCAAGGAGGTATTGCTGAAGGTAGGAACATGATATATCCATTCAAAGAGGATAAGGCCTCCTGTGTTATCGAGGCATCCCGATAAATTAGCTCCACGCCTCTGGCGAAGGCATTAATTCATACTCTATGCCAATGTAGGTACAAGACAGAAAAAGATGTTGAAAACCATTCAGTCTTCATAGACAAAGAGTAAGAGCAGTAGTGAGAAAATTGAACGTTTTTGATTACGAACTAAATAAACATGATAAACAATACACCGAGATTCATGGTAATGTTCCAAGTCAGAACTCCACGTGTTTGCCAGCATCCAACTATCAAGATACAAGAATTCCAATGGATAGAATTTCATCTATGTTATCTTTGACTACCTCAGCGCTTATCAAATTTGAAATCAACGGTCACACCGACGATTACGTTGATCTGAGTAACAGTCAATTGCATAGAAGTCACAGTTCTCAAAGAGGCCAACATCAATTCTGGTGCAGATGCCATAGTAGTTCCCGTAAACAATTTCATGCATTCACCAATGTCAAGGATACAAAATATATAAAACATAAAGTTAACTTAGACAATGGCTATGATGAAGTGAAATAGATGAAGTTTATGGGTCGCTATATATCGAGGGTAGAATAATGATTCCATCAATGTTTGGTAAAACTGTGGCCAAACGGAGTCTTTCATGACTAGAACGTTGTCAGTAAGTCAACTACACGTCAAATTCACACAGTTGATATCTTTGGAAAGAATTCAGATATATTGTGTATGCAACGGAAAAATGCTACTTAGAACTCTACATATGGAAGTGATCTGAGCAAATGTCAGCAAAATTATGGATAAGCCAACATCAGAGTGTTTATTCAGCCACATGATTTCTAAAATAGTATTTACATAGAATGACAATGAGATTCCCCCTTTTCTGTGAAGTTACAAGGCCATTTCCAAATTGAACTTCTAAATCTCTGATAAATTACAGAAATTATCAACAGTGATAAGAATTGTGCCCCACCATTGCACCGTGACGATTGGGGTGGGTGGACCAAGAAGTAAAATAAATAAAGCGTGCTCGAAACTTCTAAATACAGAGCAAATAACTGTTTATAAACTTTCAACATTATGAGGCAGACAGTTCAGTTTTCGGGTGAAACCAGAATAGAAAACACCAACACAGGATAGGAAATAAAATGTTTTTAAAATGTATCTCTTGTGACTTTATTTTGTTTCATCTTATCTATTAATATGGAAGCTATATATTCAGAGTGTTCGTTTCGTCCTAACTCTCTCTAAATTAACCTAAACATTTCTTTTCCTGCCAATTATAAAAATATCTACAAAGAACTATATCAATTAATCCACTGTGATCATGTTCCTTTTTGATCCATTTCCTTTCTTTTCCTTTACCTTCTCTCCCACGCAGGTGCAATGCAAGCACATACATAGTATATATACAAACAATGATATAAATATATATGAAGAAGTGTTGGCCACATACCAATGTCTGGACTGGTTGAAAATTATTGCAAAAATATGAATCATCCAACTAGGGTTTTCTTCATCTGCTAGCTCAATAACAAAGAATACAAAACTCGCAACAATCTGTATAATCACCGACTTTATTGGATGTTCTGCATGACCAATACGCTAGGCCTCGATTAGTTCTCTAAACAGCTTTGACGTCTGAAAACAAAAAAGAAGGGTCTAGTGAAATAGAAGCCAACATTATTTTTTAAACCTTTTAAGTACACGCATGAGGGTAAACTGACTGAAAATATAGTGCTGAAAACGGCATTGTGTGACATATTTAACATTATTTCGCTCTCAAAGGTAATAGCATTATCAAGAATGACGCATTTATTTACAAAGTTTGGGCATTAGTGAAATTACAAAGGATTCAATAGTAACATCTTCCTAGTAACCGAAAATTTTGCCGAAACTGAATTTTTCCCTACTCTGTACAAAATGAGCACATATATATCGCGACCATATTCAGAAGCATTAAAAATAGGTCAGTGGCCATAACTTGATGACGGTGACATGTCAAAGATTTTTTTATTGTAATGAGAAAACTGCCACAATAAAAATGAAGCTGACAATTTCATAATGTATATGCACAAAAATTAAACTATCAATTTTCGAGATACAACCACCCACCCACCTTCTTCAACAACCGATTGAATTACTGAATTAAATCTTCATTGTAATATAACTGCAATTATCATAATGCATACAGAGGTTAGAAATAACACTATTATACGTTGAAAATGTTCAAAATGAGATATCGTCAATTAGGGAGAGTTTTCAATCCTGGTGAAAAATATCGTAATATCAGCTATGAGCACCATTATCTATGTGTTTTTTTAAAATGATTCTGTCCTGAATTTGCGGGTTTTGTGACATGAAAGTCTGTGTTTACAACGACGACGCGAAAGAATATTAGAGGGTATATGGAAATAAGAATTCATTTACTCACATTTCTTGTCTTTGATTGAAATTCATTAATGTAGAAAAGGGTCACCACCGCCAATATAACATAGAGCAAAGGAAATATAGTTTTGGCCATCCATAAGAGAGCTAAAAAGAAAGGCGAGAGCAAAATAACTGGTTATATACGTGTTAATTATATTGTGTTAATACTTTTATATAGAAACTAAATTAAGGGGGGGGGGCGCTAAGAGTAATTTCCACGTATCATTCATACTTCTTATTAATGATTCAACGACGGAACATAAAAAAAATTGTAACTACTCTATGAACAATTCTTTCAAAGTGGTGTTATTTGTGAAAACCAAACTCAATAATTATAAATAAGCTTCTTTTAAAACAATTAAATTTGATAAGTAAAGAAGCATGTTGAAGAATTATAAGTTACTGCATCTGTATGAGAAAATATGATCGACCTTTTTCTGAGTAATACTGCACGACCTAATGGGTGCAATATGATTTTTAAAAAAAAACCGAGTACATATTTTCCCGCATTTTTATTATTTACTCATTTCATTTTCCTACCTAAGGCTTAATAATAAAGGAATACACAAGAAGAAAAAAGTAATTGAGTTTATTATGTATTGAAAAATAAATACGAACCGTAGATTCAGCAACACAAAGTAACAATAATAATACGCACATAGCACCGTCGAGCGACCTTTGAACTTCGTCGTGTGCTCGACACAGGTTTAAAAATTTTCGTTTTGATCTCGCATTGAAAGAACTTTTGCACTCTTCCGGAATGGACGGATTTCAAATTTTGTTGATCCAACTCAATTCTACTTTTCTGCTTATGATAGACTAGATTTATTGAGTCAATTCGGTGCAGTGAGAAGAATGTGATTTCAGCTGTTGTGTGACAGTCCATTTAGCCAGCAGAAATAATACTTCTTCGTCGCCTTGACTTATTGGCTCTGAAGCTCTTTGTTTCCTACCATAACCTTCAGATGTATTATATTCTCGAATTTAGTGTTTTGACTGATTAGTAAAATGGTACGTCTCTGATAGATATGCGATAGCCCTGTGCCCCAATATGCTTTTCTGTGCTATTGTAGAGACCCCAGATAGCACTGGTCATAGTCTGAACTATTATATTGCGAAAAGTTATGAATATTTCTTATACATAGCTGTTTGTTGTTGGCATTGCGAATATCACGTTCATTCGTTTGAAAGTTTCATTTGTGACTCATTGAACTCGTCCACATCGTTAACTTTATCATTTCTCCTTTTAAATTGACGACACAGCTTGTTTAACTTATTCACAAACAAATGTTATAAATCGAAAGATAAAGCCTCAGCTGCACGAGTGTATATTGTTTACAGTCAAAGTAATTCCTAATACATCATACTATTTTCAGACAATATGAAGCAGTGCAAAGTTACAAAAGTATGGTAGCATTTTAACCTCGAGCCCCTAATTTTCAGTAAAGCGATGAATATTTCAGTTCCTATGTGCATCAAGACAGTTTTTTCTAGCATATTTTCTCTTTTAATAACCAAAATTTGAAGTAGAACTGGTGACAAACAGCATAATGCTGCTGTATTTAGCCACAAGGAAAACACACGAGTCTATGTTAACGTGCTTAATAGTACGGATAGTTCACGTAAAACACTAAAAACTCATTGCACAATGTTGATTCAAGATAATTAGACATATGGAACCATTTCCAATTTTACATTTTTAAAAACTCTCTCTCTCTCTCTCTCTCTCTCTCTCTCTCTCGTGATGTTTTTGCAAACAAACATTTGAACAAGATAATAAATGTTAAATGCATACATTGTAAAAGTCAAGATAGAAACAAAGACAAAACGTTTGAAAGAGAACTATGCATTCTAAGGTAAAGGCAAAACATGCTCAAAACGTTCTGAAAGAAAAATGTTATATTCATAAATTGTAAAGGTAAAAGCAAAAACAAAACTTTGAATAGAGACACTAAATGTTAAATGAACTTTAAAGGTAAAAAACACAAACAACACCTTTGAACGAAATAATACAATGTTAAATTCATAAAGGATTAATGTGGTTTTTTAAGAGTGAATGAACATCAGGAGACTTGTACAAATAGTTAGATAGACTGTCAGACAGATATATAGATAGGCAGACTGATTAAGGACTTATAAAACACTTAAAACAACCCAGTCTCGAATTCATATCTACAATGTCACCTATGATCTGCATATATCTTATTGAAATAATAGGTTTTCCCCAATCAACATGAGAGAGAGAGAGAGAGAGAGAGAGAGAGAGAGAGAGAGTCCCAGAAATGTCCAGTTTCCATGAGAAATAATGCCATGTATCATTCACAGATTATTAAAACAATTCCATCACCAAAACTTTCTTTTCCAGAAATCTGATTACCATGAGCACGTCATAACATGCACTTCCAATATTACCAGTAGTACAGCTTTCTGAATGATTTATAGAAGTATTTACTCGTAATTGAGACCTTATACCTCTCCAATTGCAAAATTATCTGCCGTTCTAATTTCTTTCCTCGATTGAATTGTGTTCTTTTTTATTATTTAAATAGGTACATATTAATGTTTTCACAAAACTGGACACAGTTACTCTTTTAAAACGAAAAAAAAAACAACAAAAAAAACAAAA